>JAGGAX010025078.1:0-35912 GCA_017657335.1 Termitomyces titanicus | reverse complement strand
AGTACCCTTAAGAAGACTCCGGAGGCGCGGAAACCGCGGGCCGGACCTCCCCTCGTTTCTGCTCATCCCACATTTCCTGTACCATGTGAGCGTGTGGCTCATTTAAAGGACTCATTACGTGGCCAGATTAGATACCATATGCACTTTCTGGAGGATGATGCTCAACAATACCTCAAAGACGGGTGAAAAACAGCTTGAATATGACCCAGTAAAGATGGTCAAAGTCGATAGTTCGGGACTTCCTCTCCTTCCACAGCCATCGACCTCGCCTTTTGACCCTCTCAATTACCCCAATGTAGCTTCTCCTGTTTCGGTTGACTCCACGAACTGACTTTGACTCGAACCTTAGTGGCTGAGGTACACGATCCTGGGGGAAATATGCATGCTGGCTTTCCTCGCCACACTCAACGTCGCCATTATCAACCCTGCAGTTGTCCCTCTGTCCACAGAATTCGGCATTGCTCCGGTAACAGGCACATACCAAACCACAGTTGCTATTGGAACAGGCGCGCTAGGACCTTTGTTCTTTACCCCGTTTGCAAATGTCTACGGACGGAGACCTGTATATCTTATATCTGTACTGATTGGTTTCGCATCCGCACTGGGCTCTGCTAAATGCAAAACCTACGGTACTCTGATTTTCGCGCGAGCCATGAATGGGTTCGGCCCGGGGGCAGCACTTGGTCTTGGTGCTGGGACTGTTGTCGATCTGTTTTTTGTGCATGAGAGAGGGAAGGCGATGGGTCTCTTTACGCTGATGTCAACAAATGGCTCACATCTTGCACCTATTGTGAGTAGGGATGTTGATATTACACCTGAGGATTAAAGGTTTTGACGACGACCAAGGTTGGTGGTTATGTCGCGCGTGACCTTGGGTGGCGTTGGTGCTTTTATGTAGGTGCTATTCTCAATGGTGAGCCTTATAAGCTTGGTTATCACCAGTGATACTTACATGCTTGATGGTAACAATAGGTGCCATGTTCATTGTTTGCTTCTTCTTAATGCCAGAAACACTCTTTGATCGGCCAGAGAGCAGCGACCTAGATGTACAAATTACTCCATCTGAATCGGAACTCGACGAAGGAAAAAGCCAACCTTCCTTCATCGGGGAACCTTTCAAATCGCCTCCTATGTCGCTTCAAACCTACCTAAATAGACTCTGGATCATCGACCTTGAACGACCACCCTCACGATCCCTCAGAATGAACGATTTTATAATCAAACCTTTCAGTATGCTCAAGTATCCATCTGTCGCCTTTCCAGCGCTCTATTAGTGAGTGGAGCGTCTCAACGTTATTGGGCATACAAACGACGTGATTGATACAGTGCTGTAAATTATGGATTCGCCTCTATCGAACCAGCTTTAACAGTAGCCACACTCTTCACGGAAATATATCACTTTGACACAGTGCGTAACGGGTACGTACTTTTCCCTGTCCTATTCTCATACGTCAAATTGATTTTGTCCTCGTACACGTTCGGGGTTTTTATTGAACAGGCTGGCAAATGGCGTGAGCCTTCTCGTTGGAGCGTGAGTGTGATCATTCTCTCAGGGTAGAGATATTATCGTCTTTTCTGATCCCATCCCTTTACGAATAGTTCCCTCGGCGAGCTGTGTTCGAGCCCGGTTACAGATGCAATGATGCAGCGTGCACGTCGCAAGGCACTTCGACAGGGGCTACCTGCCTCTGCAGAGATTCGTCTACAGGGTATTTGGACTGGTGCATTCGCTGTACCAGCGGGTTTGCTTATGTGCGTTACTGACTTTTGCTTGGCCTCCTAATCTACAACTTTGTGGCAAATTGGCTGACCGCCGGATGGCTAGATGTACGTACTTACACCGATACGCCGCTAATGATTGATTTGTGAACAGATGGTTTCACGGTGCGATTTGCGAGTACGTTTATCGCACCATGCATTGGCATGGGTAAGTTTAGTCAGAGGTATCATCTGCTCCATCAATTGATGTCGTCTTTCATGAAGCCATTGCTTGTTTTGGCGGTAAGCGTTTCCCTCAACAACATCTTGGTCCTTCCTGGATACGGATCATCTAGTCCAAATCATCAACTCTGTGGTATACACATATAGTTGCAGTGATTGTTATCGGGCACGGAGTAACGAAGTCAGCCAATGCTTCAAGTTCGTGATCTCTCTGATCGAACTGAATGACTGAAACTGTCGATGGTGCAGCTTTTTTCGCCAGACTTTCGGACTCACTCTCGGTTTCTATTCGTAGGTCCTTTATTCAGATAGTTGGTCTACTGAATATTGAAGACCATTGCTTAGCATTCCTTTTGGGGAACAAGTAAGATTCAATTCCATAATTCGACGTACAAAAGATTGTTCAGAAGATATCCAGATTGGGTTTCACTGGTCATTCGCAGTGTTTGCAGGTATATGGTAAGTTTTGAATGGTCATATGTAGAGTATCAGTATTTTTTACAATTTTCCAAAGCGTCGCAACATTCCTGCCAATTATGGCATTGATGTTCAGAGGCGAACAATGGAGGAAAAAGCTGGGCGAACCTTCATAATAGTGATTGTATGTTCAGGCTGACTCTGTATTCTCACCCGCGAGAACCACAAGATCTCCTTCGTATGCCACAAAGAAGCGCTCTTGCTTGAGAATTTCTGAGATCACGGCCAATGTCCTTGGGGTACTGGTCGCCGCCTTGAATTCATCTGTTTTGAGAGCCTCTGCACTATCCCATCTGTGCAAAGCCAGATATTGTGGGACTTCTCCGTTTCCCGAGAATTCAAGTATGAAGCGCTCGGACGAAAGCCATGTAGGAACACGGATAAGGAGTGGGATGTGTTCTTCATTGTACCAGTTGTTGAACTCTTCATCGGCGGAAGGACGTGGGGTCAGTGAGACGGATAATAGGATGTGACTAGGTTTCAGAGTTTGCTGCGAGGTCAAAGAAGATATGCCAAAAGGTTCGCCCAAAGGTTTATAAAGACGAAACTCCGGAGGTTCCCTGAAAACACCGACGAAGTCTCGAAGGAGATCGAGATGTGCAGCGTTGAGGCTCGAGCTGCTGATAGAACAGCTACATAGTAAAAGCCTTCGTATTGGTGAATCGGCTGCCCCATCTTGGTGGCCTGTGTAGACTAGAACACGGCCCAAAGTCGGCAAATGTTTGCGGAGAGTAAACTCCACATCTAATAATCACAGATGAGAGAGTGATTCAGAATCTTTGATCAATGCGCACTCCGCCATGTATGCCATGTGCGATCCTGATCGTCTGCTGCGGAAACTACCAAGAGATTGGACATGGGAGTTGGGAACAGATCTTGCACCAGCAAGAGCCAGGATTAAGTAGTACTCTAGCCGCCGAATTCCGAGGCTAACAACCACCAACAACGCGTCCCCTTGGTTGTTGCGGTCACATCATGAACGTTTCCGCACTGGAATGGCTGCTCCGTCGCCTTCAATCTCAATAAAGAACCCAACTCCCCCTCGTCTAGCAGACTCTGCCCCGAATTCTTATCGTCTCCTATACCGTGGTGCTCTCTCATTGCCTGACTCCCATCTTCTCCTCGATGGCTTGACTTTCGTAGCTCGGCTTGATTCGCCGTCAAAGAACCACCTTCTTCAAAATCCACTTGCCCTGGCCTTGGAGACTATGCGTGGACGACCCAGTCTGCGTTTCATGGGCGTTGTCAAGTTACATGATGAGAATCTCTGGTTGGACGAAAGTGGTGGAATAGAAATGCTCGTGGAATCCTTGCAAATTTACCGCAGCCATGAAACTGATGTAACTATCAAATAGGGATATTAATCCTCGAGCCACGCTGACGAGAATATATTTTGAAAATGTTTTCTGCTTGGCCCCGTTCGCATCCACATCCACATCAGCACCGCCGAATACATCAGACATTGGCATCAAAGTTGCTCTGGGTGATAGTGGTGCGTCTCCAGCTCGTCAAATTCCCTCAGCAGTCTGAATCTACCTTTGACTGGCCAGATGGACCAGAGACCACACATATGGTGATTTATGCTCGGTCCGATCAAGATGAAAATTCTATAAGTTTGATAGTCGCTCGCCTGACGTCTCGCCCACCGTCCACACAGCCATTACCCCGTCTTCCAAGACCAGATGATCCAACCCCGCGAAAGCCGCCCCTACTATATGCAGCTAGCGGTGGCATCAATACTAGGCCGGGGTTGAAACGAGCCCCGAGTTTAGTTCGGGGGCGGGAGCTTAAACGAGTGGCCAGCACGACTACCATTCCTGGGCCCAAGCATAAGAAAGTGGCAGGTGTGGATGGGGCCGTCATGGCTGACCTCGGCAGTGGTGTTCGTCTTGGAGACGACAGGGGTACAAGCAAGGGTAGTGGGCTTTTCAAAGTACCTGAAGTTCCTTTACACGGAAAATCTACTATCAAGGGAAAGGGGAAGCAAGTCGACGGCGACCACGATGTCTTCGGCACGTCATCGAAGCCTGTCGGCAAGGCAAGGCGGAAACGGGATGAAGAGATAGGAGAAATGGAGAGAACGAATAAAGATGTAAATTTTGCCGGATGCTTACGGTATTACGTGCTAACCTTACTATAGACGATTAAGCGAACCACGCTCGATCATCTCTACAAGAGGAAAGATCCAACGACGGCCGCCAGGTTCGATAAATCTCATCCGGACTTCAAGGAGCTCTTCAGTTATACATCACGAGGTGTTGCATTCGCACTAGTGAGCTAGTTCTATCATTTGATGGTCTGACAATCATTAAGCAACGCATATCACCTTCCTCAGCGTGCCCACCTGAAGCTTCGGCCAGTAGATACCACCCTGGTCGACCATCTGGTCCGTTTACATGCGGACATGTACGTCGGGGAACACGGTGATGGACCGCCGGAGCTCGTCGCTGGCCATGGACAGATCGATGGCAATGTTGTTGCGTAATCATGCGCCACTGTTACAATTTGAGTTTGTCTCCGACGATTTGAACGTTGAACTTTGATTCCCAATGCACGGACTTGTTGTTCCGCAGTAATACTCTCGGAGCGTCGCATAAAATCTTGGATCTTCGGATGTTGTAACTCCACACGAAACAGCTATTTCCTTAAATCTTGGATTTTCGGATGTTGTAACTCCACACGACACAGCTATTTTTTCCTGCGACATAACCATGTTTTCATAGTCTGATGAACTTGACATCAGAACATTTGAGATCGGTAACTGGGGGCATCCTGTCTATGGATATAGAAGGATCAAAGATACGAAAGAGATCTCTGCATCATTTATCAAAAAATTGTGTTACTACAGAGTCTCGAGCCATCCATTGCCTTTCTAAGGTTATGATGACGCGCATCCGGGACCAATTCCGTAAAGGATGCATCAACAGAAATGCAACTTTTCTAATGACATTGGTTATAGAGAAACGTGTGTGAGTGTAATGAGTACAATATAAGACAGTGAGTAATTGAGATATCCGATATATATACAAGGATTGGGTAACGATTGCAATAAGAAATAACAATAAAAAATGACATCTGATCAGTCGCTAGAAACAACCCCACGAGCCTGTCCTGCGGGCTCGGTATTGATTCCATAAAGAAACTCCGGAAGAGTCGTCCTCCACGATCTCCCTGGTTTGGGTGACAAAGACACGAACCTCCGCCCTCTTTGCGAGTTGCGCTTGAAGGATCTCGACATCTTCTTCAAAATTGTCACTATTCCCGAAGCAGTTGAGAGCGGTAAAGTTGATGGGAGAGCCGGGGCGAGAAGTGAGGGAAATTGGGCTGGAAGGACGAGAGAAGATGTTGAGAATGGGGGAGCAGGGTCTGAGACGGATGATAGAGCAACTGTATTCGTCAGACGTTTCCTTGTTTTCGCTGGTATCAATTCCTGGATCGTGGTCACATTCTATGTCGGTATTCGATGAGCTATCATCATCCTCCAGATCGAGGGTAGGCCAATTGTAGGTAATTGTAGCGGGGGAGGTTTCAGGGGAAGGTGTTTGGCACTCGGGCTATGACAGACTAGTTAGGATCGTCACCATCATTGACCCAAAAAATGCATACCCGTTTGGAAAGATCGTAGTCCCGAAGAGGATTATCGAAAACTTGATGGCTTGTATCAGAATCTACGATTGTGACAGAACTTTCGCTGAAGGAAGACGAGAAAAATTCTATGGAGAGAGTATCTTGCGGCTCGAGAGTCTCTTCGTGATTGCTCTCGGGTTGACTGAAATGACGGAGATTGTTGCGTGACTGGACACTGTATTTGAATCAGGCAGCCATCTTCTAGACACGAAAACCTACACTCTTAGTAAGGTCGAATCGTTGAGCATCCATGGAAAGCATTGTAAGAGAAGGGTACTGAAGGCAACGGAGTTTTCTGAATTTCATGGTGGCAGTTCGTTCCAATATTTATATGTAATGCCCATGGTCGGCGCATACTCATTGTTCAATCTTTGATGATACCTGGCCAGAGATGATAAGTAGTGACTGTTCGTGCATTGGCCTTGATCTGCCGATTTTGGGAATAAAGTGGCCGGACAATTCTCGAGCGATTGAAGATTGTCCAAAGTGTTCCATTGTGAAAGCTTGAGTTATGTGCTCAGTACATGCGACAATGGCATGGGCCATGTGGTTTCATCGCGTGGCCGAGTTCACCACTGCTTATAAGTGAGAGGTTCCAGTCGTCTGCTGCCACTAAACCGTGACTCTCCTGTTCTCGTAGCCAACCCTTTCCTCCTATCTGCGTGTATGACGAAATCGACGGGTAATCGCAGGCCTGCGGATGTACACCCTCCAAAACTGAGAAAGGTAGGCTTGTCCAGTGCAATGAAAAACGAGTGTTTAACAAAATCGCCTAGTCCACATCGTCTCCCTCTGCCCGAACACTCGGTGGGCAACCTGAGCCTGGCACTTTCACAGAGGAACTTCAAAGTCGAGCGACTAAAGCCAGAGATTTGGAGACAACTGTGCTTCCCGATTCTGAGAGATGGATGCATGTCGTAATGCGCCGAGAAACCCTTCAACAAGCAGTAGGTAGAATCGTGCATGTACAGCGGGTGAGTGATATTTGTCACTCGGACTTCGAGAAATTGACATGTTGGAACGCGTTGAACAGGTTGGTGGTGAAATCAGAAGCACACCACAGAGAGCCGATAAAAAACACAGATGACCATTGGCCAGGGCACGACAGATACCACACACGCTGTATCATAGTATTTTTACTCGTTTTACAACGGAGATTCATTGAAATGGATTCACGAACCTGTTGATTGTTCTATGTCTGACGGTCACGGGCTTTTGAAATCCCACACGGCACTTTCATTGTCAACGAGTACATACCAAGCCAGATGAATGAAATTTTTGGGAAATTGAATCTTGTTTGAGAGCGGAGTCCAAGTATGTAGTATGTAATGAGTCTGCTGTTGATTTTCTCCTACTTCTCCATCACATCTGCTCATCATGTCCACAAGCTGCGTACTTCCAGCGTCTTTCACAAGTCTCTATCGATTGTCTCTGCGAGCCGCGTCGGCGTCTGTACTTCATCATAAAGTAGCAACGGCAAACTTGCGACGACTGTTGAGGCCCACCTTCGACGCTGCTGCCAAGATAATGAGGGAAGTTCAGAATGGACATCATAATAGTCCTGAACCGGATCACTTGAAGCTCTGGGTGAGCACTTGGGAAAAGCGAAGCAAGTCGACGTCTCTTTCTAAAAACTCGTTTGACAAATGAAAAATTTCAGTGGATAATACGCTCGCCCTATTGTACTCGTCTTCACAATCCCGAGGCCTGTCACACAAGATCACTCGAAATTTAGGTTTCTTGGTCCTCGGAGAACATCAACGACTGGTAACTCGTCGCAAGCAAAAGGCTTGGGAGCCACAGATCCCGGTGGATCCTTCGAAACCAATAAAACCCATCGACTCCAAGAAACAAAAGAAGAAAAAGGAACTGGAAGCGTTCGTAACCAATGCTTGGGCGCCACTGAGTCAAGTTGTCAAGATGGCTGAGGGAAGAGATGGCCTTTCAATGGGCCGGATGACATTGGCAACGATGAGCCGACGACGCAGGTTCAAATAACTTACCCTCATTCTCATAAAAATTTCTAGATTAAGTATATAACTCACAAGTATGTCAGCGGTTATGCATTATGCCTGTTTCTTCTTGACGCAGGACCATGTTTGGTGTTTTTGGCTACATACGACAGGTTACAACCAAACATTCGAACATTATTTTATAGTGTGTTTTAGTGTTTCAAGCGTCCCCTACGGTCCTTGTCAGGTACATCTCCGTTCGTCTTTCAAGTTTGTTTTTCACACACTCGCACAGCACAAAACTCACAATACACATGTATATGTAGTGCAGGTCCTATTATCAGCTATTTTTAAGGCTGGCAACACAAAATCATGATATCTCCCTAACACCATACCCCGAGCTGTGATGAATCTGATGCATCTTTTGCTGCGCGCTTGTTACCACTCAAACGCCTCCTGAAATCATGATGGATCTGTTTTAGAGGTCGTTCCATTATGCTCGATCTTAGATCCTCGTCATTTGTTATAAAAGATCTCTCATTTCGTATTCATCAGTGGTCTTTCCTCCTTCGTCTTTTGTGGACTCTACTGTTCCCTTCATTGCCACAATGTCTTCACCAGTCGCCTCCACATTTACTTTGAAGGTTTCAAAAAACCCTGGGCTCACTATTGACCTTAAGGCTGACACGGTCGGAAACTTGAAGTCATCTCCCAACTCGGTACATGACCGTTGAAAGATCTGTATCACATCTTTACTGATTATACTGATTCACAGCACTCTTTCACTAGAACACTTCCATCTGCTATTAGCTCTCTGTCCAACACACCTGCATTAGAGCCCGATTGCATCAATGAGGACGACGCGTCTGACTCCGGTGATAATGATGAAACTCAATATATATACATCTTATCTGAAAGTCCTTTCTACCATCCTCCCGCCACCCCCCATCCTTCCTACCTTTCCGTCAGCGGTTTTCCATTTGCTTGCGATGCCCTTGCAGAAGAGGATCCCTTGTTCGCTGGCACCGCTTTCGATGGCGACGTTAATTCAGACTCAGCTGACAATGATGTCGTGGTGATCGTCGATACTAGCTTGATGGACTCGGAAGACTTGGATTCACGATCCAACATTGAATGGAAATTTACAGAGACATTGGACCAAGTCAAACCGACACGAATGGAAATTGACAATGAAGTACGTCGTCATTCTGCCCATCTCAAGTTCTTTGCCTGATAGCTCCCCAGTCTTTACGACCAATATTTTAAACCCATAAATCATTCATATTTTATCCTCTCCGTTATTTGTTACATATGCTACTGTATGCTCCTATCCTTGTCCCGTCTTAGGCCAGATGCAACCTTGCAACATTCAATGGTTTCTGTACGTTTCGATACGATTATCCGTCAAGCACACGAGCATCGGGATCGAACACTTGGGAGAACTGAGAAGATGCCGGGTGGCGTCGTTTGAAAAGAAACTGTCCATGGCTATCCTCCTTTCCAGGCTTCTTCGGCATCACCGAGATACATGGCTACCAACGATAAGAATTTGTGAACCATGGCCGTATAAGATACACCATGATATTAATATTGCCGTAAAGGACAGCCAACATCAAATACTCAAGAGACTAAGAAACGAATTTCAGGACGAACTTCTCTTCGCTGTGCGTGTAAGCTATATGATAGCACACCGAGGAGACTTGCTTTAAATATAGGACTCGGTTTCAACTACCATCTCAGAAAAAGAAACGCTACTGTTTATGGTCTTGCTTTCCATACTCGCGCAAGTAGGACGTGCAAGAAGTGAGTATTAGTCAACGCATCCTAGCGCCACAAATCAGCAACGAAACTCGCTACCCCATTTTGTCATGTTCTCTTGTGGGCGCTGCCGCTGTCAAATTGACATCTAGCATCTGGAGATTTCTGTACATCAGTTCACATTAGATTCTAGATGCAAGACATGAGAAATATAAGTAGCTGGATTAATTGGTCCCAGTCCAAAAGACCCCAGGCCCAGTCCAGATCGTCTTGTAGCCGAATCTCGACCGAGTGACTTATAAGCGTTGAGTACTGAGTCACCGTTCGGTGCACTCGTTGCATCCATGGGATTCATAGTTGAACCGGTAGACGCATAATCATCCCCGAGAGATCCGATATTCATTTAGTTCGATCGTATTCTGTAACCACCTGTCGAACTCCGAACAATCGTACAAAGTTGCGTTTTGTTAAGATGCCTTACGGTTACCACAATTACTATGTCCCTCAGTTTCGTCGTGGTCACCAGTGTTTTTGAACGATCGTGCAAAGTTGGAACCAGACAATAGATTTTGCAAGAATAATATATCTTTCGACAGGAAAGCTATCGACTGATCCACCAAACTTCTTTGAAACTGGGCGAGCAATCAATTAATCATAGCTGAACAGATATCTTACAAGATTTCTACAAGTGGGAGTCACGTACCATGTTACCAAGAGTCCATAGCTCTAAAATTGGCAAGGCACAAGCCCACTAGTAGGAGAGGCCATGGTTATCATTAATGGATTAACTTGGCTGACTTCATCTTCGCACAAATTAAAGAAATATGATTCTAACGGTCAAGCATTCATATTCTCCCTAGGATGCATCCCCTTTGAAATCAAGTAGCTTTTTGATCAATTGCCAGGGAAAAGCATCGCCATCGCGCATTGTAGTACGGAACCAAGTGGATGGGGTCTCGCCCTCTTCGTGTGGCCGCGTATCCACATAGGCCTCAGGCGTCAGTCGGTTGATTACCACATCAATAGTTGGACGATTGGTAGGTTCCACAGCCCAGCAATCCTGCATCAGATTCCAGATGTCATCGGTTAACCCGCGGTTTGCCTGCTGGGAAGGCCGTACCGGTCGAACCCCCTTCATGACTTGTAGCACCACAGTAGCGTCACGCGTGATATGATAGAAGGGGATGTTGCCCGTGAAGATCTAAGGTTTTGGTTCCAGGATCAGCAAATAAGGAGGGGAAAGACCTGGTTCCACCTCATAGCACACACATGACCAAGCATAGACGTCGCTTGCAGCAGTGTTTGGAACGTTCTCATCATTCTCCAAATCGTTCAATTCAGGTGCTTGCCAGCGAAGAGAACCTCCTCTTGAAGCCTCTGAGGTGTGCGATGTCCATACCAGTATGGGCACATCCGATATAGAAGATAACCCAAAATCCGCAATACAAGCCCTCCCGTATTGATTCACAAGAATGTTTGCCTGTGGAAAGATCAAGGTTGAATATGTATATCAGGGCTCGAGATTAGAACGTGATTCACTCCTTTGAGATCACCATGAACGATAGCAGATTCATGCAAATATCGAAGTCCTCGAGATACATCTAGGATCTTGAGAAGAAGAATGAGTGCAGGCTGATGGTATAACGTTAAATACAGTATACCAATAAAACCCGATCTGCAGTTTCATTGGCCTGCAAATACTGTGTTATGTTGCCTTGCTCCATCCAGGGTGAAACCAAGCATATCTGGCCTTTGAATCGATAGAGACCATACATAGGAAGGAGATTAGGATGTAGAAGTTGCTCCCAAAGAATGGCCTCTTTCGAACAAGACTGAAAGGGAATGTCAGAGGCGCTAACATGGGATAAAGTGAGAGAGACCTTCAAGAAGTAATCAACTTGGGATGTCTGATACAGATGGATAACCTTCGTACAGACGAACTTGCCTTGAAACCTCGCTTTGTAAATGTCTGCGAAGCTTCCTGCCGTTACCGGACGCTCTCCATCAACCTCAACATCTTTCAAATGGTAACAGGTTGGATAGAGGCCAGATGTCTTGGACAATCTCTGAGTAGCAACGATGAGGTTCCGCTTAAAATCGTCGTCTAGCCGAGGTCTATCAAGAAGCTGATAATATTGAGGTAAACACTTGTTTGTGGTTGCATGATAATCAGGAACTTGCCCATTGAAACAGATCAAGAAGAGTCTGGGCTTCCGACCCATGAAACCCTAATAAACGTTTGTACTGGATTTTGTTGCGAAGGGCAGATATAAACTGAGAGATTAGATCTCCTAACAAATCCGAAGAGTTCGTGATCTGAGGTGCAATGTTGTGGTCAGGTGACGAGGACAGGACGACATCTGAAGTCAGTTGCGTTTCTGCACCGACTATCGATGACGCAGAGGTTTGACCATCACCGTGTATATTCCGACAAACTGCACCGCTCTCAGATGCAACTAAAATTAACAAGGTCAGGATCTGTCAGAACATACAATATAATTTCCGACGCGCGATCAACCTACGGTAATCATTAAGCGAACACCAGGGAAAAGCTGTTCCGCAGCCATCCTGAGTGTGCGAACGCGAGTGGAGAAGCTCATGTCGTTTGAGATCATGTTCCCAGTCGAACAGCGTTTCGCAACCAGGCCATGAGCACAAAAACACGCCTCGATTCCAGTGAGAACGAATGTGTCCTTGTAAAAAAAGCGATCATGACCAGTAATAGTACAAGTGGGGGTATCAGGACGTACCTACAAGAGTGGCTTTTGTTGCAAATATCTTGTCGCATCCTGGAACAGGGCAAATGAATTGGAGCAGGTCTCGACCTCTACGCCTCTCGATAGTATCCTGTTCTCGCACTACCAAATTATGCTTCGATAATACCGTCTTACTTTGTAGCACGTCCCTTACAGAAGACTCTGGACCAGTACTGAACGATCCTTGAGGAATGGGGAGACTGTCGGCGGGGCTTGGGTACGGTGTAACTGGGTAACCAGGAGAAGGACTCGGGTTTTGGCTGGTAGTCGAGCCCAAAGCATCTGAGTTTATTGTCCTCTGCAACGGCCACACCTGGGAAGAACGCATTGTAATACGATGGCGAAACGTTGCCGGTCAAAAGCCAGATAACACTTGAAGCTTGAGGACTTGAAAGAAAGGCTGCTTAAAAGGAATAACATCCCTAGTTTCGCATCAAGCGACAAGATGGGACTGCAACTGGCTGTTGACAGGCAATCATTGGCAGTCATTGACGAGGCGGTGCAAAATTCCACAAAAGATGCACATGACATTAGCTGGATATCTCGTGAACTTGAATCTCGTGAACGGAGGCTCCTCAGATAAAAAACCATCACGGAGAAAAACTTCAACAAGAGGGATAAAGCAGCTGAGGGCCGAGTGCATGGCCTCAACTAGGGTGTACTGGATAGAGCGCATTTGACTTGCTGTTGAGAGTTCCTGGTGAGCCTCCTGATTGTATTGGACGTTGACGGCTGGATGTTAGCTGTCATGATGTGTGATTATGTGGACGTCAAGAGAGAGAGAATTGATCACATGCATATGGCGTCGCTTCAGCTTTCTTCTCCATGTTCCCAGGAATCGTCGGGGCGATGCCTTTGTCCCTTCTTGGCCTCGTTGGCTGGTCTATCGTGCCCGACTTCGTAACCAAACACCTTCTATCTCTTTTGCACAGTTTCGCGATTCTTCCAGTGCCGGCAACACAGCCGACGTACAGGAAACAATATGCTCTCATCTTTGCATGCGTCGTCATTGGTTACCTATCGTATAATCTCATAGACTCAGCGCGCTCCATGCCTCCGAATTTTTATCAAATACTTTCCGTAAAACCGACAGTTGACGAACAAGGTCTGAAGGTCGCTTTCCGTCAATTCGCGAAGAAGAACCATCCAGACAGGCCAGGTGTGGGGAGAGAAGGTGAAGAGCTCTTTATTATGGTCAGGGATGTCTATGAGGCACTCAAGAACCCAGTTGTGAGGTTTGCCTATGACCGGTACGTGTTTCGACGCGTGTCAAATGCTCCTTTTTCATCGTGTTGACAGGTTCGGGCCTGATGTATTGCAATGGTCCAAAACGTGCACGACGACGCGTGAATACATTCAACGCGGTCTCATGCAGTCTTCTGGCTACCATATCGTCGTTGGAGCCTTCCTAATCTTTTGGTCATTCGTCGGCTCGTCGTCTGGCCCAAACCCTGTCTCATTCTGGCGCTACCTTCTCTACGCAACTCTCTTTGTGGCGGAGATCAGCCTCATCCTTTGTCCCTCTCCCTCCTCTTTTCCAACCTCAAGGCCCGCTTTAAATGGTCTGATCACGACATATACCACTCACACGCCACTGCATACACTATTCCCACAGCGCCTCATTTTCCAACATATTCTCTTCCTACACCAACTTTTTGTATTCCTCTCCTTTGCACTTGGACGTGTTGTTCCTGTTCTCATCTCCGCTTTCTCCCACGGCAATTCACTATCACCTGCACAAACTCAGGAATTGATCCGACAGACTCTTCAACTCGCCTCCATCGCAGATCGAGAAACATCAATATCCTTGCACACTCTTCTTCACAGTATAACGTCTCCCGAAGCAATTGCCTCGTCCTCTTCGTCAACCACTGCTCCTGCTCACGAAGACATCTCCAGTTTAGCCCGCCCCCGTCGATTTGTCATCCCACCTGGTGTCTTGGATCTCTCCGACCCTCGAACGCAAAACTCTGGCATACCCACCTTTCCCGAAAGAGTCGTAGAAACCGGAGATCAAAAACATCCACTGGTGCAGCTCACTCGCGAAATAGAAGAACTCATTATCGAGACTAACCTCAAGAAAGAGGACGGGCCTCTCAGGTCTGTGTGGGAGACGGCGGTGCGACGTGGGCGTGATTTACTGGCTACGCTTTCAAAATATGGCTCCGGCGATCACCAGAAGAGACAGGAGAGTCCGAAGAGGAATTTTTGGGAAGCGCCCACTGTTGACGGCGAGGGTACCGAAGATGGCATGGGCACCGTTCACGCGTCGGGATATATCGAGGAGGAGATTGAACCTGTCGGGAGACCACCAGCTTCACCGCGGTGGAACTCAGAAAACGCATAGGTTAGCTACTGACCTAGGGAGTATATGAGATGCGATTATGTCAAAGCTCAAAGCTCAAACTTTGTATAAATGTAATCTGTAAAAACTGTGTACATTGTATGCCTCTGACACGACAGGGAAAAATGGACGTCTCACAATGCTAACACCGTAACAAGACATGATCACCGTCTAGGATATCTACAATTTTCGGCGTGCTCTCTCGACAGGAAAAAATGGTTCAACTGCTTGAGAGTTGCTCGCGTCGGGTTTATAGCCGGCCTACACGCAATGATCCACTCCAATCGCGTTCGTATGTAGGTTTTATCAATACCCGCCGGTATTTTCACCGTCTCTGAATGCCCTGATATCGATGGATTCGCGTCACTATCAATCGCATCCTCCCTGGGGTCATCAATCTCTGAAACTTCTTTGCCAATGAATTCCCCCTCATTGTCAAAGAAGACGACAAGCGCAGCAAGCAGGACTGCCACACCTTCGTCTTCAACATCCCCCTCGCCTGATTTTTCTCCGCCACAGACGATACATATCGTCCGCCCGTGTCCAAGTTCCGCACCGATAAATAGAACTGCCCGCGGTAGAAGAGTCTGGGATAGATGTGTTTTGATACGAGGAGCCGAAGAAAGTGTCAGGGATCTTGGTCCTGGCTCGGTAGGTACGAGTGTAGGCGCTTCAGATGTCGCTGGCAACAAGACATATACGAGGTCCTTATCCCATCCTTCTCTTTCAACATCGTTAAATGTCCCGATTCGCAATCGGCCGCGGACTTTTGCTATTTTCGTAAGTTTGTCATTCTGTAATGTAGGAAGGCTGTTGTGTTCCTTCGCAGGGTCAAACGACTCGGAAACCAGCGTTTTAATCAGTTCTGGAAGTTCAGCACGGCTGGCAGAGAGAAGCGTTGAAGTGTGCCGCCAGTAATGAGCAGGTGTCAACCCCTGATAATGGGTCAGTTTCAAGATAATTGGTGTCAGGATGAAAACTCACCATACCCCAGAGCTCATGATCGTCACCTGATCCTTGAATGTACCCGAAACCATGAGTCCGACGCGCGTCGTCGCTCTGTCGAGACGCAGATAGACACATGATAGGAAGAAACGAGGGTGTCGAGGAAGTCGCAAACACAGGAAACGTCGTTGTTGCTGGGGTAATCCAGAAGGGACGGAGGGGTGCAGGGAATGCCGGGAGTTCAAAAGAAGAGTTCTGGAGATATTCGGCAGACATGAATAACCATATGCTGATTAACAGTAGTAGCTTACAAAGAAGGCTTCTGCCCAAGCGTCTATCCGTAACTCAATCTGGTGGTGTTCTTGCGCGCTGACAGCTCCAGGAGATGTATACAGAGCGGTATCCCAAAAATCTTTGTCGGGTCCTGGATGTCGGCGAACTACGGCACGATTCACGACAGCACACCAAATAGGCACAGTTTTTGAGAGTGCATCTGGAATCCTTTTCCCTTCTCGGGTCGAGTCTACGAGCACGATACTCCACGAAGATCATCAATGATTGGGGCTCGAATACGAGGTTATGCTCATACCTACGGTGTTCGGCAATGAGTGGAAGCAAATGAAGATTGGGTCTCCTCAAATTGAAACTCCAGTTGTTGTTATGCCCGTCCGTAGACTTGAAATAGGCTGGTACAGATGAAGCTATGGCTGGATCAGTGTACCATGCGCCACATCGCAGATTTGGGACCAATGGTGTGTTCGGATAGAAGCTGTGTACATGTGCCACAAACTTTGCGTCGTCTGCGATTGAATGTAAACGGTTGTAGATGTCTAGCGACTCCAGTCGTAGAGCGTGCAAAACTGAAGAAACGGTGTCCATTGATTATCTAATCTCCAGATCTCTGCGATCTAATCATTGGGTTTTTTCCATGTCCTCTTCGCCATCGTCGTTGTTTTTCACGACACACACACAAACGTACCCAGATGCACCAGACTCTCCCACTAGCCTCCTTATAGACAAGCGCCTTATTCCATATCTCCCAACACCAACGTATCCACCGCGTCGGACTCCCCTCGGTGAAGATGGAACAACATATTTCGAGGTCAGGCCAGCAGGACCAGGCAAGGGCCTTGGGATGTTTGCGACGCGTCACATACTAACTGGGTCTCTGATTTACGTGGAACATCCTGCAATTTTTGCGCCGGCTGAGGTTCCATTAACAGGAGACACTCGAAGTTCCGCCTATCATTCCTTGTCCGAGGCTCTCCCCCAGCATCGACGGGATGAGTTGCATACGATGGCAAATTGCCGGAGTCTTGATGAATGTACTTTGGAAGAGGGAATACTATGCACCAATGCCCTCGCCCTTGAGCTTGGACTTCCAGACATTATCGACGTTGAGGCGAGGGAATACGGAGGCGTCTTCCTAATCATCAATCGCTGTAACCACAGGTAAGTACTCCACGAACAAATGCGAAAACTTCTCATGTACAATTCAGCTGTGGCCCAAACGCTGCACACAAGTGGGATCTAGCATCCTTCTCGACGTCTCTCTACGCCCTTCGTCCTATTGCTCCCGGTGAAGAGATCACTATAATCTATACCGACGTAACACAGCCTCGCGACATCAGACGTGCACATCTTCTTTCGCACTACGGATTCACTTGTCTCTGCTCATTTTGCACCCTTCCTTCCCCTCTCCTCGAGCAATCGGATGCAACCCGTGCAGCCCTCCGCGACTGGCGGCATACCCGCCCAACATTCACTGGGTGGGCTACGGATCTTTGTCGATCTGACGATTTCGTTCTTCAATCACATCTGGAGGCTCTCGCGTTGATTGAGAAGGAAGGCTTGCAGGGAATGGCGAGCGTATTTGTAAGAGACGTATGTTTGTGTTGGGCCATGCTTGGGGAACAGGACGAGTTCAGGCAATATGCAGAGAGGCTATTGGAGCTTTGTGAGGTTCGGGATCCAGTGATGACGCAGGAGGTGAGAGGATGGTTGGCAGATCCCGAGTGTAAAGTTCCAAAATGGGGGTGGAGGAAGAAACAGAGAAGACGTACGTAACACTGAAGTTTTATCCGAGTCATGGAGGCATTTTCAGTCGTGCTGATTGACTTATAGAAGCACGCAAGAAAAAAGCCCTTGATGATGAAGTACCCTCATCGCCAGAATCCTATTTCTCTCTCGCGTTATTCTAGGCAAGAAAGTCTATACCACTTATAAACGGACGCCTAAATAATGAAGTTAGTGAGTATGTAGATCCCGAGTTCATCAATGTGCACCACGTGTCGAGTTCAGCAATGGAGAAGAACCTTTCATCGTGGCTATGTACTGCTCAATCGAGTGGCTAATCTGATTGTCTTTGCCACCTTTATCACAAAACCAATGGATGACCTTATGTACCCAAAATCCTGTAGGCACAGATTCCAGGGCAAGTATGAAGATGCGTAGCTTTTTTGTTGAGTAAGTATTGTCATTCTAGAGCGATCTATTCAAATCTGACTAGTTCAATTCTAGATAACTATACAGTCTTTTCAAACTATTGTGTCCAAAGCATTCCTTTTCTTCCAACATTATCATTGACCGCAATTTAACTCGTGTCGATGGAAACTCGTTGTGCTGAAGGATGTGTATTTACTGTTTCAAACTATCATGGACTACTTGGAAAAATTTGGCTTCAGGCAAATGATAATCTTCAAGGCTGGGTCCACGTTAAAGACTTGCGCATGCCGCTTTCCAGTTGCAGTCCTTGATTTTTCAATTTTATGTATCCAAATTGATACTTATTATCTCTCTGACAAGGCTGCAGGTGGCAACTTGGTGGCAAGCCAGTATTGAGCCAGACTAAGCCTCAGCCAGTAACTTAAAAAGTTGAAGACAAATCGACTCTCCCCCCCAAAAAGTTGTGCTTCACTTTGCGTGTTAATTGGACCTGTTTGGCCGTGTTGTGTCGAGTTTCGGTATGATCGTCAGTACTACAAGTTGACCGATCGTCCGAGTCCTCGAGTAACGATAGCTCCGCTTTGCAGAGCTGAAGTTCCTTATACAATAATACATGTACTCCAATGAGTACGACCAATCGTCCCGCTAATCAGGAAGCAGAGGTACATGTTCTTGTCCTCTCTCCCTACTCAACATCGACGTTCAACTCTTATCAATCTCCAGCTGACCTATTCCAAAGCTGCCAAGGCCGAGTTATCGCGAAACTATGATGTGGCTTTTCGTCTATATGTGAAATCTGCCGAGCTTTATCTGCATCTTAGCCGCACTGGCAGTGATGACGCCCTTGTGCAAGTAGCGAAGTGGAAAGCGAGTGCTGCGAAGGCGTTGGAACGAGCAGAGAAGATCAAGGCGTTCATGGGTAAGCGGAACACTTCGAACCAGCATGACGCCACATATGCTCCATATACATCCGGGGTGCCCAAGCCCTTGACGCCGGTTGGCATTGACTACTTCTCTGCACGTACGTCGATTCTCTCTTTGTATTGCACGGAATGTCAGATATGACATACGATTCGCTTAACTCAGAGGAACAATCATTTGTGCTCAAGAAAGGTGCCGCAGTTAATGGATTGTACTTTCCCTTGTGGGACCGACCTGTGCCTAAGATGACTCAAGTTCTTTATCAGTTCGTCTTGTATCAATTTCCAATTCATAGTAGGCTTAAGTATAAATTCAGAGATCCTGATGGCCCGCCAAAGCTATCCCCAGAGCAAGCCAAAGTATATCCTGTGTGGCGTCGTGTCCCTCCCATACGAACCATTCATGCAAAGCACGACATCCTGCCTCAAGAGATATTGCAGCACGTTGTAACCGATTGTTCTGTCTGCGCATCCATCTCCGTTTGCTTGGAGTATTCTCGCCGATTCGGCGTAAACGTGAGTATGTGTAGGCTCGTTAAGGTTCTCATGTTTTATTCTTACCATGTAAAAGCTTGCACGCAATGCGGTGTATTGTGCCATCAGGCGGGGATTGCATCCAGCGTCCGAAGGTGATGATATGCTGCAATCTGACGGCAGGTACGACATTAAGATCCTGTTCAATGGTGGTTGGCGGCGCGTGCGTCTTTTTCTTGTTCGATTTGAACATGTCACTCATATTTTCTTTACAGATTGGTAAGATAAACATCATCCAGAGATTATGAATGGTTTCATAGCTTTGACAGCCGTCGATGATCGCTTGCCTTATCATCCTGTTGATTGTACGCTCATGTGCATGTCGGTACTTCCGCCGAGGAATGATCCTACTGCCGAACCATCCTTGTGGCCCAGCATTCTGGAGAAAGGGGTATGGATGCTTTTAACGTCGCTATGAAACTAGCTTATTGTTATCGCCATCCATTCAGTATATGAAGCTTATGGGAGGATACGATTTTCCAGGATCGTTGAGTCATGGATCACTATCTACTGGTCAACTATTGCTCACTATTCTAACGTAGAAATTCAAGCATTGACCTGCAGTACGTCTCGAATATCTTGGTTCATTCGCGTCATTGAATATTTGTTCGATCAGTGCCATTGCTGGCTGGATCCCAGAACATATCGAAATTAAGGGGTATGCCCCCTTTTACGTCGTCGACGATGGATTTTCACTCTCTGCAATCCAACAGGTCTAGTTTTGAGCGGGAGAAAACGTGGGAGAGGATTGTCGAAGGCTTTACTCGTGGTAGGCACGAACTCTATCCGAGGAGATTCGGATTCATGATAATGTCTGATTAGGTCACTGCCTGCTGACGCTTGGCACAGGAACTAGTCCTCATATAACCTGGGGGAACGTTGATCTTTTATCTTCACACAGCTACGCTGTAATTGGTATGTGTCCCACATCCTTGCTCCACTTTGATTTTAACTCGCGCTTTTGATGAAAATGATCATAGACGTTAATGAAAGCGATGATGGTAGAACATTGACTGTTCTCGATACTTGGGTAAATCCAAGTCACGAGAAACAGGTCAACGAACCAAGGAGTACGCTTCCTTTGTCGTCCAGCAAAAAAATAGAATTGCTAACTGGCTTGAAAGTGTTACAGGTACCTTGGTCGGATGCCTTGAATGTCTTTGATGGCATATACCTAAGCTGGGATCCTTCGCAGTGGAAGAATCAATTGACATTCCATGGGTAGAGAGATTTCGGGCCCGTTTTTCTTTCTATGCTGATCGCAAGTCACAGCATGTGGAAGCGAAAGGGCCAAGATGATGAAGGTCAGTGTAGGTCAGACGTGTTCATGTTCTTTCTGCTGATACCGCGCAGCTGCCACTAAACAGACATCTCTCCGGTTCACAAGTCGGACCCCTGGAGTAGAAGAGGAAATTTGGATACTGCTCACGCAACATGTAACCGATACAAAACGCACGTCTGATTACATATCGCTCAAGGTACAGCTAGAAGATGATTTGCAGGGAAGGTTTAGTTTTCTAGACCAAACTACAATTGCTGCCAAGGTGATGATGTTCGGTTGCCCTTCCAACTTGATACTGATCATGATCCTACCTGTAGGGTACCTATACGAACAGTACACATGTCTTGGTAATGACCCCGTGATTTGTGTCGTCGTTTATTGTAGTTCATACATTCTTTCAGGTCCGGACGAAAGTGCTTTCTTCCATGCCTTCGGGTGTTTTGTCAATCTTCGCATCTTATGATGGAGATAGAACAGAAATTGGTTACACTCTGTCGAGCTATGCTACGTTGAATTTCGATATCTCGTGGGACGAGACACCCTCATTACCACCTTTCACCAAGAAGGCAAGGCTTTCTCGCGTGAGATTTTCCTTGCTTGATAGGATTGTCGTCTCTTAGATCGAGGGCGTCATGACAAGCAAAAATGCTGGTGGAAATTGCACCTATCCGACGTTTATGGTAAATCCACAATTTCATTTGCAGATACACCCGCAGCGTGGTTCTGCATTGTCGAACGGTAGAAGCAAGGCCAAAGTGGCCCTCACTTTACAGACGAGCAGGGATATACCCGTTAATATATCCTTGGTCTACTCGCAAGGTGGAAGGATTGATGAGTATGTGATGCTGTTCATGCTGTAATCCGCGCTATTGATCAGTGATAGATTGGTCGAAAACGAGCTCTTAGCTAGTTCTGGAGCGTATAGCTATGGTATGGCCCGAGTAAGAAAGGAAATCTCATGTAAGTCTAACAGCAAATCAGTCGTGCAATGATTTTATGGTCTACTACAGCTGGGGACTCTACTGTGATCCTTTCAGCGTTCGAGCCTCACCATATGGGTCCGTATACACTCAGAGTTGAGAGTTCCTTTCCGTTTGATCTGCAACCGATTCCTCAAGAAGGCGCGGGAATGTATACAAAAGTCGCATCTGGTGCATGGTATGCGCCCTCTCGTACGATGAATTATCATTATGAATAAGATTGATATCTCAGGACCAAGGACACAGCAGGAGGTGGACCGACCTCCGAGAGATACTCGAGAAATCCCATTTTCGAGATAGACATCCCTGCCTTGACTCAATTCAAGTGAGCTTTCCTGTAAAGGTGATCATATCCGACCCTAACAATCTTCAATCAACACAGGATCCGCTTACAGCTTATCCGTCCGTTCACTCCAACATTACTCAATATCACAATTTTCCCGACGTCTCCTAATCGTACTCTTCAACGCCATATTACAACGTCGGGCGCCTACAACGACGCCATATCAGGCGTTGCTACGCCACAACTTTCGCTGGCTGCAGGAAAATATTTTGCTGTGCCATCTACATATAATCCAGGAGTTGAAGCAGAGTTCCAGTTACTTGTGTATACTTCGGTTGCTGGGATAAAAGTTGGTCGACACTGATGATGGGACACTCAGATGATTTTCTGTAGCCCGTGCTGCATGTTGTGTTTGCACACTTTGTTAATACGCGCACAAAGTGATGGTTTCATCTGGATCTTTTGGTAAAATTTTTTATTAAGTTTCCGATAGTCTAAGAACAGCAGTGAAGCCAATTGAGTTGAGGTTAAACGTTCGCGCTCAGGCCCAAGGTTATGAGTCGTGGCTTGGTCGTGGCTGACGCCGGTCACGGACGTGTTACCTGTCACGGATCCGCTACCAACCAACCACGTGCGATCAACCCTAATAAGGTCAACGTCATCTTATACCTTAGATTCACGGCGCATACAAATTGAAATTCCAGCTTGTTCTTCGAGCTTGTAAAGGACACAGTATGTTTTTATTTTATGTATGAGATCCACTACATCGACCATGGTAGCAGGTTCAATCCTCACTGCCAAAGCGAGCAGCAATATGATCTCACACCAAACTCTGTACTCATTAGCCAACACCCTCGGTGTACTGGCAATGATCACTGCCGTCGGATACCACGTTATCGCTGTGAATGAGAAATACGTTACGGGTGGAGATGTGAACAAGATGAAAAAGAACTGAGATAAGTAGTGGGTATTCTCCAAACGTCCTCTCTTGCCTTCGATATTCACTAATATTCCACAAGCTATGTCGGAAAGATCCCAGTTACTCTGTAATCAAGGAACTTATATAACAACCAGATTCTATTGGGATTTGATAAACACCTATGCAGTCTCTTGCAGGACACCACGATATTGGCGTAACAAGACGACACGTGGATTCTGCCCATGTCCGATGGACAGACCTGCACATGTGGTATGGTCTAGTTCACTTCTTGGGACTATTCGTATGGCTCTAGTTGATCACATTTGTCGAGTTGGGGACACATACAACTTCTTAATTCCCAGATTTGTCACAAGCTCGAGGTTGTCATGAGGTTACAAGTAGGTCTCGTTGACTGTCTAATAACTCCTCTCTAGAGGTTTATGGACGATTGTCCTAACCTCAATCGTCCATAAGCCTCTAGTGTTGGAGTAGGTGGGCCATGTCACACGGTAGTAATGATCCATCACCGACGGAAGGACAACTTTGACTTACAAGATAGACAACTTTAGTGAAAAGTTCCATTAATTGCTCAGGTTCACTTCTGGGTCGTTGCTGTTGGAAGCTGGTACATATACTTTAGATCAATAGTTAATCTAAGATGAAAAAATGAAAGGACGATTTTTTTTTTATCCTTTATTACGTGCGCGAGACGCCTGGCGTCTATGTTGCACGGAACTACCGACAGTGCTAAACTACGAGAGCCACAGGATTCCACGCCCCCCCGCGTACGCGGAGAATGAGCGGGCCGACGCTTCCCAGCGTCGTTCAGGCTGCGCTCCCCTGTTAAGCCCGAGAGGAGGATTGCGTGGTTGTCACTGGGGGTTATTGACGGATGCCCACCTCCGGGGTGGGCAGGTTGGGGACGAGCAGCTGGGCCGCGTTCCCTACCTGAGCTAGAGTGGGTCAGTAGGAAGGGATGGGGCCAAGTGCCATAAATAGAAGGATGTAGGTAAGTTATAATGTCTTAATAGATGTCGGGTTCGCCGATTGTTACGCGGGAGCGGGTGGGTTGATTGCAGTGGGCGGGTCATTATTGAACCGCTTAGTGGCTTCGATGTACCTGAGGAAGTGCTTGAGGCCGAGAGGGGAAGATAGGAGTAAAGAAAGGGACTCAGTTTTTCGCTTAAGTGGTCTGGTGAGATGAACATGACGCTCATACTGGTATTGGGGGTACTCGTAGATGTAGTGCCGGATTGTCTCGACAGTCAGTCCACGGCAGTGTGGGCACGTGGGGGATTCTGCCCTACGGATGCGGAAGAGCTCGTGGTTCAGGGGGACGTGTCCTGTACGGAACTGGGTGATGAGTGCCGAACTCTTCCGGTCTAACGACTTGATGAGGCGGAGGTAGTTCTTGGAGGGGAGTGTCCGATCGAGGATGCGGGTGGTTGGTGATCGGGGTGACGTTTTCCAACGTCTCTTCCAGAGCAACTGGATAAGTGTGAGCTCGCTCTGTCGGTATGCGGGGACGCTGATGGGCAGCCTCCTGGATCGAAGGAATACCGGGAGCTCGCTGGGGGGGCTGGAGGAGCCCTGGGCTGCGGTCTTGGCGAGTTCATCCGCTCTCTCGTTGGGACCAAATTCCATGTGGCCGGGAGACCAGTGGATCTGCAGCCGTATCACTCCGCGAGAGCGAGGGGACCACTTCCTACCCGCGGCAGCCGCGGCGCGTCTCCTTGGCGCGTTAAGTAGCCTATCCTGCTTCTGGTGTAAGAGTTCAGCTGCTGAGTGGACCCTGTCGAGGAGGTGATGAGCTGGGTGGGGGCGTTGGTTGTTAAGGGCACGGATGGACGCCTGGCTGTCGCTACCGATCACTATCAGGCCTCGGAGCTGGTGCGTGAACGTGGACAGGATGTGCAGACCGAGGGTGAACCCGACGATCTCGGCCTCGTAGACTGTGTGCTCGGAGATTCAGCCGAGGTGATACCTCAGGGAGGTAACTTCCTCGTTGTCCACATAGAGGACCGCGGATGCGCCAACTCCGCCTTCGTAGCCCGATCCGTCACAGTACACCGCCAATTGAGCTCGGTCATGGGTCCGGGTGATCGCCTCGAGGGCGAGATCCTTGTCGTTTGCAATGTGAGTAGTGAAGGAGGGCCGGTAACTTGGGTGGCGCCGGACTGGATGTACCGTCTCGACACTGGAGGGGTGGACACCTGTGAAATGGAAGAGGTTATGCAAGGGCGACCGATGCCGCCGAACAAAGCAGTTAGCCGCCCTGCGCACTGGGCCATGCAACGGATGCGAAGGGGGAAGAGACGCAAGACGAAGGGCCGCGCGCGTGAGTACCTTGCGAAAGAGGAGGTCAACAGGAAAGAGGTTAGCATGAACTTCCATCGTATCACCCGCCGTGGTGCTGACGGCACCCGTGATGACTTTGGCAGCGCGGCGTTGTGTTGAGTTGAGCCTTTTGGCCACGGCGACAGAGCCTGTGTGCCTAGAGCCTGCGGTCACCTCACTGACACCTGTGAACCAGACGTCAGCAGCATATGTGAAGGCGGGTACAGCTACAGTGTTGTAGAGTTGCCTGACACGATGGGGAGGCATACCCCCTGATATTCAGACAGGTGGGAGACCTGATATGACCACCAGGCCGCGCTAGCAAAAAAGGACGATTTGTTAGAGGTCGTGGACTATGAGAGCTTTGTCTTTCATCTTTAGCAAGCTTGGTAGTGTAATCGTGTTTGAATCAAACCCTAAATCGAGGTCAGGGTCTGTTTAAATGTCTTCACCGCTTACCATCCTCACCCAAGCTGCCGTTGAACTTGGAGGTCCATGTGTCGATGCGAATGATATAGAATGGGCCTTAAATGTCCCTGCAGGCTCTAGTCTCATTCACTGGCTCTTGGATCAGTGCAATGTGTCTGGCGATAGAGAGCCTGAGAATGGCGAATTCTTGAAAGAAATCGGTGTTGCCCTGCGCTCTATTGCGCTTGAAAATGACGAGTCAAAGATGTCTGTCAAAGATATCTATAATAATTCTCCTCTATATCTGACGATTACCATTAGCCTCAAGCATTCGGCAAAAGAAGTAGAGAGCGCTGGAGACCGGTCTGACGACACCGTTCATGCACCTCTTATGTATGATCCTCCTAGTCATCTACGGTATGCGCCAACAAGCAGGTTGCTTTTATACCGTCTTCACGTCGTGCTTACGAAACGCAGAAAACACGCGGGCTATATCGACAACGACACGCGTCTTCTAGAGGCCCAGAATATTGCCTCAAAATCGCGCCTCAATCAGATCAAGTGAGTTTGACGCGCCGTAGAATGCATATTTTTACTGAATCGAGCTGCAGACGCGCTACCCAGACTGCTCAAACTACTATATCGTCACTTCAGGCGACCATACAGCAACAAGACGCTGCGATCAGACGTGCACAAGAGCAGCTTGCAGAACTTTCCATTCTGGTATGTGCTCGAAGGTTCTCATGTTTCTGCTGCACCTAATTGGTTCTCGTGATCCAAGGCCGATTCAACCCTTGCATCCGGGGCAGACACTGCTTTGACCCTCTTGAACACGCTATCTCTCGCACAGGAGAGTAAGACGTGGCAGAAAACAGAAAATCCAATTTCCAATGCATCCTTGCAAAGTCCAACACGTGTTCTCACGAATCTTGCGAATTTTCGTACATCGCTAGTTGAGAATCGCCAATCGGATCTCGCCCACCTTCCTTTACAACCTCAAAAGGAACTTTTAGAGGAATCCAGAGACCTCTTCCGAGCTTTGGATACCCTGTCGCGTGACGAGCGTTTAGAAGAGTCAGCATATGCACTCGAGCTCCGAAAGTTGCATGAGGCCCTTGGTCAGGAGGAGAATATCCACGGCTTTTTGTCCAGGCAAGACGTTGATGATAGTGAACAACAATCGAGCATTCGACCTCTTATTGAGAAGGCATGGTCATCTGATCACGCAACAAGATTAGACGCAGAGCATGCGATCCTAACTTCTGTATGTTTTTACCTCCGCTCTAGCCAACCATGTTCTCAGTCAAATTTTATATTCGAAGGCAATCAATGAACATGAGACGACTCTTTTGCCCGCTCTAAATAATCTTCATATCCAACTGTCGGCCCGTGAGCAGGCCGTACGTTCAGCTGAGGCATTAATAGGGGCATTCGGTATTGAGGTTGAAGGGATATCTGGCCTTGAATATCATAGCACCCGCGATATAGCACAGGACGCTATCAATGACCCTCTTGGTGAGGGCCATCTTGCGCAGAAAATCAAGAGCCTGGTTTCTCAGCATCTTGACGAGCACAAGAGCGATACACTCATAATGGAAAAGTCAGACATTATCGCAGAGTTGCGGTGTCTGCAAGAGTCGATAGATGCGAAGATCGGTGCCAAAGACCCTTGGGGAGAAATACAGCAGATCAAAGAGAAACTTTCGCTTTTGTGCGTCATCATCATCAATCTTAGAAGTTCATATACTATGGGATTACTGACTTGCACTTAATCGCATAGAAACGTTGGCCATCACCGTCTTCAAAGCCTTCTCTATGGTGTCGACGGCGTGCAAACAAATACGTCAATGCCTTTCAGGCGCACCATGACTATCGGCAACCTCGAGCAGCGAGCGCAAGAAGCGGTCGCAAGGACTGAATTAGGTGTTCGTCAGGGAGAAGTAGGCTATCTCCTTTCTATCGGCGAAGCTACAATTGAGAGGTTTTTTCCAGGAGTTCGACGATCTGCTGGCCAGCAAAAGGACGCAACGCAAACTTGACGAATTCATTGATCGTAGAATCGCTGGACCGAAGTAGGACGTACCAAGGACGCAATAGAGCAGATAGCGATACCAGCTCACTAAACATTTTCTCCGAAAAAACTGTTTTTACATATCCATTGTCGTCACAAGCCATAATACTTGGATGCAGTTCTAATATACATTAAAGAACCTTGTAGGCTTTGTCGCACACAGCCCAAGCTTTGTGAGGCACGGTGCCAGTGCTGAAGCTTGAAGGATCAAGTGTGTTTATGATCTTGCCAGCTTCGTCGAGAGCGGGTTTCGCTGATCGTTTACACTCCTTGAGTTCTTGGTACTCATCTGTGCCTAGAACATTGGCATAGGTCACAAAGGCGGTTAAAAGACTCGACGTATCGTGATGATTGACAATTGTAAAGGGTTCATTCTTTCGATACACCCCATAGATACAAAGACTTACAATGTTGGAGACCCCAATAGCGATGTTGAAGGCCTGCATGCGAGAAATGTAGAATAATAGAGGGGCGCGTTAATGTCAAGTTCTGGTCTCTTCAAGTTGTCTTTCTAATATATGAACAACTTACGTCTAACAAGCTGAATAAGGATGTAACTTGGTCGACACCATGAACCAAACCTAACCAAACGCCTAATCTCTGAATCGATCTGGGAAAAATATCATTCAATACAGCTCTATAGCCCAATAAACAATGTACAACGCATCTCTGTTCGTGTCGGCACTGAGTCGCTGACAACTCTTTGCATTGACTACCTGAACGATCAATGAACAGCAGATGGAGAGCAAAACAATCATAAGAGTTGTTTCAATCGAGGCGATCGCTGAAATCTTCCTCGGAGAATATCGAGCGAGTGTGGATTGCCTTTACGCGGTCGTCTTTGAGCATCCTGAAAAATATCAGAACGAGCGTACAGTTTAGATGATGGATGACACACCGATTATCCACCCTCGCATCTTCGCCTTCGACCCCAACCACCGCCTGTGGTGTTTTCGCTTCCAAGACCTATTCCGTACAGCTTGTCAAAACATCAAGTTCCTATTATCAGCATACACACGTAGTGGTTATCACAATGGGGGCAATACTCGTCGCTCTCCTCGTATGCCGACATATCTTTCCTGAACGCCTTCTTACACTTCTTGCACATAAATGCCATTTCCATTGTCTTCGCAAGTTGATGGCTTTTCGATTCCGCGTGGCACTCGGCGCAGTCGAACCATTGCTTGCAGCATGGGGCCCGGATGGCGACTTGGGCGTTCAGGATATGTTTACTGCATGACCAGTTATTGGTATATTGATCAAACAGAGAAAAGATAGCAAATTTCAATAGGACGCAGGACTACGAAAGGGGATTGACTGACCACATAAGACTCGGTAGAAAGAAGAAAGTCTCACCGCGACTCGGACTCCGGAAATAACAAACACGATCAAACCAAGTCGATCAACCATTTCCGGCTCCTTAGCATGGTTAAACGCGGAGGCTACTATGGCAAGAATCTGATGAACAGAATGGCTGTACGCCCTGAACGACTGGGACGGAAAGATGTAGTCGCACTGCCGTGTTGATCTAAAACAATGCATGTAGATTAGTCATCATTAGAACATTAGTTGACCCTTGTCTTTCATAAACCACGTTCAACACTTGCAATGGCCGCGAGGCGGCAGCCTTCGACGACTTCACTATCCAAGTATGCTCGAGCAAGTTCCCCCAGCCTTCAAAATCGCTCCTTAGACTTCTGCAATGCCTTTTGGGGACCTGGCGATGGCGGCGTTGACGTTCTGTTCGCGCGTATGCGTGGTGCAGGAAGAACGATGGAGGAGTTGAGGAATTATTGGAAAGAGAGGTGTGTCGGAGTTGGTTGAACGTGATCTGAAGATTGACTGTCGGACTAGGGCAATGATCGAGGAGGACTATGCCAAGCGACTTGGGAAACTTGCAAAGTCAACATTGGGCAGAGATGAGATAGGGTGAGTGTAATTTGCCTATCTTGACCACTTCAATTGCAGTCTACACTAGCTGGGCACCATCTGTTCTCCGCAGCAGGCGTTAGACGCGTGTACAAGCCATGAGGCATATGCCATAATTGATCCAGCTCCATTATGGCAGCGAGATAAATACTGACTTTTCATTTCAGGGAATTACGAAACTCTTTGGACACGATTCGGCTTGAAACAGACAAACAATCCGGGTTCCATACTACGCTCGCCAGCCAAATTCGAACCGAACTCGAGAACACAGCAGCTACATTCCATGCACGGCAGCTCCAACACAAGAAGACGTTCCAAGCCGCCGTCGAAAAAGGTTTCAAAAATAAACAAGCTCAAGAGGCGCACGTTATCAAGGCGCGTGATAAATACGAGCAGGATTGTGTTCGCATCAATTCCTATACGGCCCAGTCGTCTCTCGTTCAAGGCAAGGATCTCGAGAAAGTTCAGATGAAGCTGGAACGCGCCCAGCAGACGGTTCAGTCAAATGAACGCGAGTTCGCAAATTTTACCAAGGTGTATCAAGAATTCGTTGCGCGATGGGAGCAGGATTGGAAGGCATTTGCCGACAGCTGTCAGGACTTGGAGGAGCAGAGGATAGAGTTTATGAAAGACAACATGTGGGCTTACGCCAATGCAGTTTCCACTGTGTGTGTCGCCGATGACGAGGCAAGTGGCACACCTTCCGTCGGATTCAACGACTATGCAGCTCATGGTATATTCGACAGTCGTGCGAGAAGATTCGTGTAGCTTTGGAACAAATGGAACCAGAAAAAGACATGGAAAACTTCGTACGCGACTACGGTACTGGCAACCAAATACCAGATCCCCCAGCATTTGTCAACTACAATACCCCCGAAGCGATACCCTCATCATCGTCCAAGCCCACATTCCATATCGCCAATTTCAACAGAACATCGCAACGCGAACCCGCGCAGCGCCAGAACTCCATCCCCCTACAATCTGAAGAACCTGAAAATACACTCACCAATGCTGCTGGAATCGGTGCAGGTGGCGGAGCTAGCGTTGCAAGACGCGGGTCCCACTATAGTGCTGCCCTAGGTCGACAGGCGAGTCGGAGGCAGTCATTCCAACAGCCCAACGGACATGGTTCCCAATCGTATCCAACAGGAACAGGACCCTCCACATCACCCACGAAACAAGTCATTCAGAGCAACACCCAGCGCAAGTCTATAAGCCCTGGACCAGCGCCTAGACTGTCCCCGTCACCCTCAGGTCAGGTCGCCCGACACAATACCACCAACTCACTCTCACACAGAGTCCAACCGCAAGATCCCTATGCTGAGCCTATTGGGCCCGATACTGAACCGTACCTCAAGATTGGAGATAACGTGTACAAGGTGGATCCCAACAGGGACCCGCAGATGCAACAGAGTAGCCTGTTCAGCAATACCCAGTCTAACCCCTCATCTCCCATAAAGGCGATTGGGAACGGCGCTGTCGACCCGCTTGCTAAACATATGGAGGATTTGAAGAACGCTGTCTCGAGCTCAGGAAGCACGCGTCGTAAATCCACACGGCGTTCGACAGTCCCAGATGTCGCGAAAGCTGCCCAACAACAGCAGCAGCAGCAGCAGCAACAACCGCCCAGCTCTTCAGACAGCTCTGCCCTCTCACTACCATCTGCCACAATGTCCAACCTCGCCGTTGCTGGTACCCCCGCCACATCATCCCGTGACTACCGCAATTCAGCCGAACTCGTTGTAGGAATCCATCCCTCCGCCTCTACGCCAGCTCAATCCCGCTCTCGCTCAGTCTCGCCGAACCCGCCTACGGCTGCGTTCATGAAACCACCAACCTCCTCAGGGTCTGAAATCATCCAGGAAGTGCTCTCGGACTATCAGCAGTCCCTTCCCGGCGAACGCAAGTCGATATCAAGGTCTACTAGTCCTGCTGCGCTAGGACGGAGGCTTAGCATTAGTGGGTCGCAGCAGCAAGGGCATAATCGGTCTAGTTCGAGCCAGTCGAGTATGAGTTTGGGTTTCGGGCAGCAGACACAATTACAGGCACAGGGTCAAGGAAATCAGAATTTGACAAGGCCACCGAGTGTGATGGGGCATCCAGGGATCGGAGCGCATGGTGGGTCGGGGAGTAATAGTCCACAGCCACCCTCGCGCGGGCCGAGTCCAGCCCCCCCTGCGAGCGTGAAAAGCAGGAATAGTGTTGTTAGTGGGACAGGGACCGGGAATGGGTTCATGAGTGCGCCTCCATCAATAAGTCCGGGTGTTGCGAGGGCGCCGAGCCCGAATACTGTGGGTATCGCCCTTGATCCAAGCGGGAGGGTGATGCATGATGAGATGGCGCAGAGGTATCAGCAGCAGCAGCAACAACAGGCTCAGCAGCAGAGACACCCGCAGGTACAACAACAGCAGATTATGCTGCCGCCTCAGCAGCAACAGCCCCAGCAGCAGTATGTTCAGCAGCATTCTGTACAACAACAGCAGCCACAACAACAATATGCTCCTGTGCAAACTCAGCAACAGGCACAGTCCCAAATCCGCCGCCCCAACTACATGCCGCCGCCCGCGACCACAACCGTCCCGCCTCCACCACATCTCAATGCATACAACCCTCATCCATTACTGGGTACCGGTCCTCCTGCTGCCCTTCCTTCTGCCGCTTCTGGATACGCACAACCAGCACCCGTCCAGGCCCAACAGCCGATGTACACAGGGTACCAAACACAGACACCCGCACCGGTACAGGTCTCCCCACTTGCGATGACGGTGTATCAGCAACAACCGCCTCAACAGCAACAGCCTCAACCAGTGGGATACCAGCAACCGCAACAGACTGGGTATTATGGGCAGCAGCAACAGCAACAGCAACAGCAACAGCCTCAGCCTCAGCCTCAGCCTCAGCAGCAGCTACAGCTGAGAGCGCCGTATCAGCAGCAACAGTATGGCGCGTACCGTGGGCCGAGTCCTGTGGGGCATAGGACGCCGTCGCCTCAGCCACCGCAGGCTGGCCAGTTGGTTGCGCCGCCGACGGGACAGGTTACAGAGGATGGACATGGGATTTTGTTCTATGGTGCGTTTTAACCACTTTCCTGCCGAAGTTACTCTTCTGATTCTTCATTTGAATGCTGGTTGAATAGTGAAAGCCCTGTATGATTACACCGCCACGATTGACGAGGAGTTTGATTTCCAAGCGGGAGATATCATTGCTGTCACGCATACGCCGGAAGATGGATGGTGGAGTGGGGAGTTGCTTGATGAGGAACGGAGGCAGCGTGGACGGCATGTCTTCCCCAGCAATTTCGTGTGTCTGTTTTAGACTCTGCTTAGGAGCTTAGGCATGATTGTGCTTTAGTATGTCGTGTATCTTCAACTACGATCTATGTACGTTCCAAAGACTATTTTTTTGCTTGCTTTTTTGGCTGTAAGTTGTGCGAGGATGTGACACATTCCAGGAAAGCAAAGAGCTAAAAGGCTAGGGACGAGGCGACAAAGCAAATTCTCAATATTCATCCTTTGTACGTATCAGCTTATAGAAACCCCGAGAATACAGAAAATGATCATACTACTTAGGCTAGATATCAACAAGGCACACCCGTTCCCCGACTGAACACGTATCGTACAGATACGGCTTCAGGCCTGCCATGGCTCACTCACTGATCCTCGCAATCCCCTCATATGACGTTGCAATGAAATAGACTATGGGTTGTCTCCCGATGTCACGGACTTCCCATAGATGACCCACATAAGTGCGCTGTTCAGATGAGCCTCCAGGATGAGGATGTATCGTCGCATAGGGCCTGCGCCTTCCATCGTAATCTACCCAGCCGAGACTGAGAGGCGGTTTACAAAGTAAATCACGGTAGATTGGGTTTCTTGTGGTGAGCGCAGGGCTTGGGCAGAAGAGGGGGGCAAGCTAATGAGAGCCTAAAAGATTATGATTAGTGAACCTCACAAAGTGTGAACGAATCGGTTTATACCAACCGGAATGGGAAATACCTCCGCGTTAAGCATGATACAAGACGGGTTGCGTACAGGGTAATACATCTTTACAACCAGTACTTCCCTGGCGCGAGAGGACGACCCCCAAGGGCTGTTGGACCCATGTTGTTGCCTCGAAGTAGTCCAAGTTCCTCCTTAGTAAAGAACCGAGCTCATTGTTCATTGATCCTGTAGATTTTGGCTGATGCACTACTGGGAAGGCTATTAATAAATGCTTGTCGTAACTAGTCTCCCCCCATGATATGACGTGCGTGCTCTTCGGGAGGGTACGGTGGGAGCTTTTAAGATTGCACTCAAAACGAGAACCTCTAACAAAACACACGCGGATCGACGTGCTGGAAGCGAAGACATTCAGAAAAAATTCGAGAGGATGGCTAATTCTGTTACTGCGGGGAGATCAGGGCTCACCAGTTGAGGTGCGATAGAGAATCCCCGGCAGGCTTAAATAGCATTGGTGTTTCCATGGTGAATTTTCATGTAACTGCTGTGGAAGGCGTTAACTGGTGGCCAAACAAATTTGAAACACCCAGGAAAACGCTCTGACATAATTTCGAGAAGTTATGGACAGATCACGACACGTTTCTTGCGTTCAGACAAGCAACATATGCGGCCTCTTCATTGTCTTAAAGAGTTTATCCGTTACCATTACATGCTGGGATGGAAAAAAAAGGCCCGGCTCACCATGATGGACACGCGTATAACTTATGTTGCATCTTCACCTCGTGTTCTCGGTGTTCATAGCTTAGGACCAAAGTTCGAGATAGAAGACTTGTTCGCGGAGGCACCTAGCTTCTGCATTCGCCGAATCACCTAGCATTGATGATAGGATTAACTGGCATGCGCATTTCAGATTAAAATATTGTTTGGATGACTGCTTGGATAGAAAAAAAAATCAATGCTGGAATAAATTTACCTGGCATCCTGACGAGCTCCAATTCTGCGACCTTCACGGAGCCAAAACTAGAAATCAGAACGACGAAAACCAGAAGGCTGTGTGTGAATACAAAGATTAAGATTGAGTCATGGGTAAGTACAGTAACTCGGGAAGCTGAATATCCATAGAATGAAATAGATCAAGCTGAAACAAGTCTAAATCCCGCGCTACTCGACTCAGTGGTCCCGTTGTTGATCAAAGCTCCGTTGCTTCCGAGTGTCACATATTGTTTGTTGGATGCAGCGAGGATGGAATAGATACCGCTTTCTGCACCTTCCTTCGGGCGTATTATGAAGATCTCCCACGTGGATGGGATGTCACGAGAGGCAGAGATGGTGTATGATCCACTGCTATCTGCGGTTACGAATTGGTTGGTTGATACCGCCTTTATGGTTCCTGCATTGGGAGCAAAGGCAAACTGGAATTTAGCAGCAAGACTTTGAGTGGAGGAAGACGCAATGAGGTCGGGAAGGGTAGATTCGGTGACGTATGCGTCAGCAGTGGCGGACTGAATATAGAAGGTGCCGATAGGATTCGAGGGTGCCGAGGCACATACGTTGGAAGCTCCGGCACGGGTGGACAAAAAGTAAAGCTGATTGCTAAAAGTGTTTCCGGTACCCCATGAAGTCAATGAAGACGAGAGTTGTGCTGCAGCCACCGGGTTAATTTGAGAGTACACGAGATAGATCACAGACTTCCATTCGTCGCCATAAGCAGGATCGTTAAATTCTTGGAACGTATAATCGTAGACGGCCTGGGCCCAAGCTGCATCATACATATATTCATTGATGGGTGTCACGGGGAGGATTTGGATAGCAGCAATTTCGACCCGTTGGTCTCCCCAGAAGCTGCGAAGAAGACTGAGAGAAAGGCACCTGATCATAAAAATGGATAAAGCTTACAGCCATGCGCCTGCCTGCCAGTCCATGACGTTACCAATTGTAACGAGGTCACGAAGACCCTGTTCAGGATAAGGCTGATCTCTATCTGTGGCGCTAGCCGTGGGATACAGATGCCAATACATTTGTGCAGCGTGCTGTTCTGTGGCAATCAATAGCCGCGCGTAGTTTTT
>JAGGAX010025077.1:0-36643 GCA_017657335.1 Termitomyces titanicus | reverse complement strand
CAGGCCTCTTCATCACCTTCATCCAATCTGGCTTTTGCAATATCAAGAGGTGTCTTTTCATTGTCATCTTTGATCATTATATCCTGAGCCCAATCTCTGTCTAACAAAACCTTTAGCACACCTAGCTTTGAGGAATTAATGAGAAATGAAGCTCCTTCTATGGCTGCATGAAATGCATGACATGGCATATTGGCACCTTTGTCCAGGAGGTATGCTACTACATCATGATTACCCCAGTGAATAGCAATATCTAATGCTGTCTGAGGCTGATCAGAGAAATGTTTAGTTTTGAGATTGATCAGAGATGGTTCTCTTTCAACAAAGGCCTTGACAGCATTTAGATTATTTGAAGCTGCCTGATGTAAAACAGTCCAACCATTTTCACAAGTATATTGGTGGATGTCAATTCCTTGGTCCAATGTAAAGTCAATGTCTTCTTTTTGGCCCTTCCATGCGAGTAGTTGAAGCAAGTTGGTTCTTGGAGATAGGTGAAATGAGGGCTGTAGAATTTCAGGCTTGCTCCAACACAAAAGATGCCTGAATGAGACATGTTTTCTGTTTGAAATGGCATCATTCAAAGCATGTGAAACTTTTTCATAGATTTCTTGTTGAGTAGCAAAAATGTCCAACAATGATTTAGGATGGTTGAGGTCAACTACATTTTGTATCAATTGGGCCCATTTGTTTTGGTTGAGATCTTCTTCAGTAGCAAATGATGATTCCTGAAGCATGTCCAAAGAAAACATGATTGCAGAGGAGAGCATATCATGGTCTAGTAGATGTAACAATTTATCAGTAATGGGACTGAACCATAAGGCATGGAGTCTAGCTTCTTTTATCCATGTATCAAGTAGCCCAGCAATGCCCTCAAAGACAACTTGCTTCAATGATTGATTGGATGAATGTTTGAAAACCCAATACAAAGTGTCATGTGTAAATTGACAATGGTCCCAATAGCCATGTGTGTTAAGTTTCTTAGAGTTATTGTTGAACACTGTATCTTTCTCTGCATCTTTCAAGGATTTTCTGGATACATTTGGCCAATGAATAGGAGGCATTTCACTACCTCCAGATTGAAGCCAGCCTACCAAGGACTTAAAAACACATCTTGCTCTCTGAATGGTGACTAGGACTAGCTGACCCAAAGCAAAGATAGAAGGAACACGATATGGGCAGTCAATGAATCTGGCAGGAAGCATAGATGTTACAATATAGAAGAGAAATGTGAGTGCTGTGATGACAACAACGATTCCACAAATTGGAGAGGATAGTTGAGAGACATAAAGGGCTAATCCAATTAGGAAAAGCAAGACTGAGCTGTGTAGAACCAAAGGAAGGCTCTCAACAATATCATCAAGTTTCCATTTGATAAGACCTTGATAGCGAAATTGGTGAATGAGAGCACGAGTTTTAGCACCACCAGGAACAAGTGTAGTATAAGCCTGCAATTCATGTCAATGTAGCATGTTGGAGTGAGAATAGATCTCTAACTTGGATCCATTGCTTGATTAAGACAGTTAAAAGTGCAGTAGCCAAAGACAATGCAAGGCTAGCAAAGAAGAAACCATTTACCCAAACATCTATTAGAGTGTGGGTAGGACTGCCTGAATGAAGGGAAGCCATGGGGATTAAATTTAGAGTCGTGACATTTCCTGCAGCTCTCAACAGCTGGTTTGTCTCAATCAGGAGTGCAACTGTGATTTGCCCATTGTCTGACTGAAGTGCCTGAGATGTTTGAGCAACAAATGTTGTGACAACAGCTGAAAAAAGGGAGGCCTGAGAGCTCAAAGAAATAAGAAAAGGAATTCATTTAGTTCATGCAAAATTTGTCCACTTACAAAAACAAGGAGACCATCAATAATATTTTGAAAGCCTCGCACAATATCCATATCATAGCTTTCTGCTTCATCAAGATAAGCATTCCACACTCTTGCATTCTCTGTAGCTTCTTCCCCTGACTTATCTTCTTTGTATTTCTCTGTATAATCATAATTACGGATGGCTAATCTCTGGTCAGTAACAATTAGCCTTGAACTTTAATCACCAAGTACCATTGTTAGTAATAGGACCACTGTGTGGCTGAGGAGCCAGATTGGTGGGGAGAATGGGTGACCTGGACTGAGGCTGAGAGGACATAGTGAGGTGAACACGAAGACGAATGTTGGAGAAATAGAGGGAACGTGGATCAGCTTAACAAGCTTATATCGAACCCACTTGCTGTGAAGAAATTTTTTTAGATCATCATCAACGTCACTTCCTCAGATCTGATCTGAACTTCGCATGACCCCAAGAACCTGCATACTGCCAGCAGCCATCCAGCAACCTAGCACTTTACCAGCCCTCAATATATAATACACGCTCGAGCTTTAGAAACAGATGTACATCTTACATTTCATGACTTTTGGTCGAAGGATTGGTGGTCGTGTCGGAGCTATCATCTGACATTATCAGGTCAGCTTCCGAGCCCCCCGTCGGACCGGCAAGACCATGACCAATTCCATCTTCCTTTTCCCATCTCTCTGGCATCACCCAAGGCCTCGTGCTTTCCCTTTCAGGAGCCCATTGTCAGTTCTCTCCACTCCTTCTATTGAGGATCGATTGCCTCTCCCTCCCCCCCATTCGACCTCGCGATGCTTAAAAGGGCCTCTCGTCATACAAATTCCCTGCTTCCAGTGTAAAGCCGTGATGATCGAGGGGACTCATAAACTTAATACTCACCAGTGACTAGTCCTCAAACCTCCCAGTGCATCTCTACCCCGTGTATCCTTTTCTGTCACCGCAAGACCCACTCCCGTCGTCTCGCGTTGGCTATCACCCTGGGCATCCCCTGATCATCGATTGTCAATTATCCTGGCATCTCCTCATCCGGATTCACCTCGTCCGCTTCAGCAATCGCCTCCTCACCTGGCATTCTCAGACAATCCGAAAAACTTCTCCGGTTTCCATCTCTTATCATGACATTCGACGTGGTTGATTTCATCGGCAGCGTTATGCACTATCGTATCACAACTATGACAAGCGCCTGAGGGATGGATTTGCATGACATCTAGGCACAAAGGTAAGGAAGGCTTACGAGAGGACAATTCACCCACACTGCCCGACGTTAATACATAGGCCCATCTCGTGTCTCCAAAACTGGGGCACACAGCAGTTGCGGCTCAGACAACGACATTGCTCACCGACTAAGGTACCCGATGTACATACGGAGGAACGCATCGGATCTGTTCAGGATGAACCATTCGTCAGGGGACGATATACATACATAGGAGGGTAGAGGACTGGTCTCGCTGCATACACGTCTCTCCTGCCCACCTCATAACCTCCCTTCGGCTCCATGTTCCATCCTCAGTCCTTCTAGGTCCTGTCTTTGCTTACTTCATATCAACTATCATACTGTAAATATAGCAAAAGCCTAATGTCCGCTTTCCTGCTCAACCCTCAACGTGATTTTACCACGACGAACGCTCAATGGGGCTCTGTGTGGCGGTGTATGGTCGTCGTAGCCTTGAAGCCCGCAGGAGGGACTGAGGGGTTCCCACTCAACTTGTAATGATCGTTGTCTGTTTTGGGAGTTTGCTAAGACCATTTCACGACTTCAGACTCTCTATCGCTTCCTTCAATGAATCGATGTGTGTATGGCGCTATCCTTTCGTCAGGCCTCGCGTGAGACGAAGTTGAGGAGGAGGTTTCGCAATGAAATGCACAGACGTAAGTAATGTCCTTCCAATGTGAACTGACCTCATAAAGTTTTTGCCTTCCAGCTAAACAAGGATGGACTTTGCCAACAACCATCTTGCGATTGCCGTCAGGTGGGAGGTTAGAGGTCAGGGACCGTGATTTACCTCAACATCGGTCGCTGTTTCTATGTTTCTATCCCCGCCTAAGTGCTCCTTGTTCCAGCTAAACCCAGAGTTCCAACGCTCACGCTATTCCAGCAGAATCACATTCTTCAAAGCTTCACCAACGATGTCTGCATGTCAGGCGGATCTTCTCTCAGCTGTGATATATGTCCGACTTACTCATTTCTGCTCATGCCAATCCCCAGCCATTCTCAGGTTTCTGCCCCGCTATGCGCTGACATCTACTGTGACGCTTAACAGTAATCTTCTCGAGAATTGGTTACGCAGTCGACTTTCCTCCCTACTTCGCGTGTCGACAATGTGGTGTCGGCCACCAACGGAATGGATCAGACTTCTGCTGGCATATTTGGTGTGTTTGAACTCCTTCATCACGGATGGGTTGTGCAAGTTCAACTGAACATATCATGATCAGAGATCGAGTCCTGGAAGGTAATATGGCAAGGAATGCTAGCAGCGAAGCGATGGACTCAAGTGTCGCAGATGACGAAAAACATATTTAATGGCAGTTAGCCGAACTGTTCAAATATGTTATATACAGTTTGCTGTACTTGTGGTAGGCGCACAGGCTAAGGCTCAAATCCTCAGTTGCAACTCTCGTAGTGAGAACGAAATGTATCAGATACCTAGAACAGAATAATATGCTCAGTAGCATATATATCTGTATATAAGTAATGTCCTTCCAATGTTACTTACCTCACAAAGTTTTTGCCTTTCCAGCTCAACAGTGGTTGTCATTTCATATCTGGTCGGTCAACCAGTCCTTGCATCAAAATGCAGTTCTCCATACTATTCGTTGGGCACAATGATCCGAAATCAGTTTGAAGGAGATGATGATCAGACAACAACAGGAAACCGCTCTTCCGTCCCTTGTGCATGCATTCTAGGAGATCTCATATTTGCTGGACGCATTTTCTGAATTAACTTCAATTAAGTACAATATGAAAAAGATTCCAAGGACAATCAAAACCGTGGTCTTCGCACGCAACCGTTGATAGCCGAAGTTATGTAACAGATCCACCCCGGGTTTTTGTACCTGGCCGTAACTGGCCAATTCATTTTACACTCGTCGATAAAATGCAACTTGATCAAGAGCGCGGGGGTTCTGTTCCTTGCAACACAGTTCAACCACATGGGCGAACTCTCTGAACTTGTCCTGCACTTTTCCCGTGGGCTAATTGCGAGGAAGGCTTCCGAGCAGGTGCGCTGTCTCCTCTTGCGTTTCACTCCATTCAACTTCAACGTGCTCCTTCAATAGGGCGGCGTCATTTCAGGCGACAACCCAGTTACCTATAATGCTTCAGATCCCTTTCGTCTATGGGTTGTTCAACTCGGTGCGGTTCTTCTTCCAATATCATTCTTTTAGTTAATCGACGCTTCACAGTGATCATCCTTGCAATGACCCAGGGGCTGGCTCTGCTCTTTGGTCGCATACGCCAGCCTCGTGTCATCTCAGAGGTCATTGCCGGCATATTCTTGGGCCCGTCAGTAATGGGACGAATTCCTCATTTCAAAGATCGCATCTTCCCGGTTGCAGGTAACCCTGGGCTGACGCTCACCAGCACCATTGGCCTAGTCATCTTCTTATTCCTTGTCGGCCTCGAAATTGACACCAAGGTTATCAAGCGCCACTTCCTTGCGGCGTCGTCAATCTCTATTGCCGGCCTCGTGATTCCTCTCGGTCTAGGCGCAGCACTTGGTGTGGTGATCTATAAGGAGTTCATTAATCCTGCCGTCAATTATGGTTATTTTCTGTTGTTCACGGCCGTTGCTGTCGGGATCACAGCGTTCCCCGTTCTATGCCGCATTCTGACGGAACTGAAACTTCTGGAAACCACAGTGGGCAGTGTTACCCTGGCTGCTGGCGTTGGCAATGATGTCGTTGGTTGGATTCTCTTGGCTTTGACAGTTGCACTTGTCAATGCTTCCACGGGCTTGACGGCTCTCTATGTTCTCCTTGCAGCAGTAGGGTACATCATCTTCCTTCTCTTCCCGGTTCGCTGGGCATATCGCTGGCTCGTGAGGTGGACCGGGAGTCTGGAACGGGGCGCGCCGACAACAGGAATGATGACTGTGACTCTTGTGCTGGTGCTTGCATCTGCCTTCTTCACGGACATCATCGGCATTCATGCTATTTTTGGTAAGAAAACCAGCATTTATCCCATCTTTCTATTGAGACCAAGTTAAACACAGGTGGCTTCGTGGCCGGTCTCATTATCCCTCATGAAAACGGATATGCGATCTCTTTGGTCGAGAAACTCGAAGACTTGGTTTCTATTGTCTTCCTTCCCATAGTATGTACATATGTCGTCCTTATGAGGATGGTTTGAAATTGATGTTGATATTTTGATAGTACTTCACCTTGTCTGGATTGAACACGAATCTCGGCCTCATGAATACTGGAAAAACTTGGGGTTACACTTTCCTGATTTGTGTCGTCGCGTTCTTTGCCAAATTCCTCCCCTGCTTTGGAGCTGCGATGGCCACCGGGTTCAACTGGCGTGAGTCAGGAGCTGTTGGCTCTTTGATGAGTTGCAAAGGGTAGAGTTTTATATTTTGTTCCGATTTTGGGTAGTTCACTGACTTGTATAAAAGCCTCGTAGAACTAATTGTCCTCAACATTGGTTTGCAGGCCAATATATTGGATACCCGGACCTTTTCTATGTTCGTCGTCCATGCGGTCATTTTGACCTTCCTAACAACTCCTCTCACTCTTTTATTCTATCCTGAAAAATATCGAACACACGATGGGCATAATACAGACCATTCCACAGAAGGTGGTGTCATCACTCGCCACTCTTCGCAAGATGAAACGAAGACAAGATTTGCCTTGGTGCTGGACAGGATTGAGCAGTTACCGGCGGCTATGACAATTGCACACCTTCTCCAACCCGGTGGTGGCGCCGCGCCTACGGTCCCAACTTCCTCTGATGTATCAGAGAAGTCGTTTGAAAAACTTCCCGTCATTGGTGGTCCCCTCCGCATATCCATGAACGCTCTTCGCCTTATTGAACTGACCGACCGTGGCTCCGCCGTGCTCAAGTCCAAGGCAGCAGAATCGTTGGCCTATACAGACCCTATCATCTCTGTCTTCCGTACTTTTGGACACCTCAATAACCTTGTAATGTCTGCCGCCCTCTCTGTCGTTAGTCAGGATGAATTCCCTGCTGCAGTTTCCAAGCACGTCGCTGAGACGGATTCACAAATGGTCATTGTTCCATGGTCCAGAGGACCGGCTGAGGTTGACGACGAGCTTGACAATCGCGCTCTCAACCCCTTCGATGGCATCTTCCACAGGACCGCCAGTACTAGCACTCGAGACCAGACCAGTTCTGTCGTGTACTCCGAATTCATTCGCAAAGTCTTCTCAACCTCCTTGAGTAACGTGGCTCTGTTCGTTGATCGCGGCATCTCAACGCCCCACAACGGATCCGATACTCACCTCTTCTTGCCTTTCTTCGGCGGCCCCGATGACCGTTTGGCACTTTCGTTCCTTGTACAATTGTCTCGCAACCCTTCGGTTCAAGCTACCGTTGTCAGGATCATCAAGACGGAAGATCTACCTGGCGAAGGTACAAACGACGCGGATAAGAAGGATGTTATCGATACATCCTTGCCTATCCCCATTGTCCTTCAGGTAAGCACGCGCAGTTGTATATTTATAAAGCGGGGGCACTCATCAAATCGTTTACCATCTAGACCATTGCTGCTGGTGACACCGTCTATGCCCAACACGACACCCAAACACGACTCGCTTCCGATACAGCTGATAATCTCGCATGGAACCGTTACGCCTCTGTCTCTGCTTCACGCGATGCCGAGACTGCTGCTGCTCTCTCCCGCATTTCGTTTACAACGCTTGAGACCTCCACACCTCTGCATGCTATCATCGAGTCCACTACGAAGATATCGCAGGCCAACTCAACTAGAAATATCATTGTAGTCACGGGTAGATCAAGGAGAATGGCGGTGGAGGCGCACGTGGGCGAGTTGCGTAGAGTGATCACCGAAGCCGGTGCGTCGATCAGCTCGTCGGTTCCCAAGACGCTTGGAGATGTCGGTGCTGCGCTCGTCGCAAGTAATACCCGCGCGAGCCTTTTGATTATCCAGGCTACGGCCGATGCGCTGTAATAGCAAGGTATGCGACATTGTGTAATAGTTAGTATTTCTTGATTGGGGTTACTTCAACGTAACGTATAAGTTATGATACCAGGCTGTTTCTGTTTCTATCGTGTATCCGTATTTCGGTTGTGTTTCTGGTAATTTCAGACTTCTATCTTCGAATATAGTGTATTGAAGGGTATGTGGATTTCTCCTGATGAACGCTGAACGCTGAACGTTTGTCCTGCGAAAAGGCCTAAGGAATTGTTTCTTCGGAAAAATTGCCAATATCATGGGTTCATGGTCACACTCCGTGATCCACAAGTCATGCATGCTTCGGTTACTGCTTCAACTGGGTATGCAGCCACGCACAATAATTATAGGTCATGAGAATAGAGGAAATTCCGACTATTGACAGAACACGGAGTCCGCTTGGGGAATGACACGTCAACCTTAAGAGGCGACGGTCATGCAATTCTGCCGGGAGGAGTCTTGGACGCTCCGGATCAGGGTGTCACTCACTTACGTTTTGCCTGTGGCAACTTTGACCCAGCTCTAGGCCTAGTTATTGAATGACGCGAACAAGTATTATAAGGAATACGAATGAAGAGTATGGCAGTCAAGGACAGCGAGACTGCAACTTGAAGTAAACAGATGTACTTAGGGAGCCGAGCCTGGCAGCGATCGGGAGCGGGAGCAAGAAGCTCGGAAAATGCCGAAGGCTGTATTTAGTATTATCGCTTTTGTTGTTTCCATCGCCCACGACCACGACCAGCCCGTCCTCGCTGTCGTTCGTAGTCTCGTCGCCGTCGCCCACGATGATGATGCTCCGTCAACTCCCAACGAGCTCAATGTCCATTTCGTCCGTGTCCATTCCCTCACTCGCCCATTCACTCCCATCCAATTCATCCATCCTTCTCTCTCTCCTGGCCTCTCTGGTCTTGCTTTCTTTTGTCCGAGTGGCTTTTCTCTTCCTCAGCAACTACATTAGAAAACCACCGCAGAACCGAGCACAAGTTCAGGTTGAAGAGAAGGCGGCTAACTCGTCAGAAGGGTCACGGCAACACCGATCGTCATGGCCATGGAAACAGTTCACATGGAATAGTCTCCCTTCATTGCCTGTATCGTTAGCTGTACCAGAACGACAGAGTCATGGAAAGGGCGTAGGCATACAAGAGAAACGCCCTCTACAACCATGGCAGACGGTCCAAGGCAGAAGAGGCGGACCCACGTTCGAAACGCCTTGTTCGTCAAATCCTTCTTTTCGTTTTTTTTTCGTTTCTGAATCCTTTTTCCTTCAGTACCCGCTCTATACGAGTCAAAAGAACCACTTTCAATGGCAAAAATGATTATGTCAAGACATGTATGTTGCCCAGTGCTTTGTCCTCCAAGTTTACCAAAGTTGACTCTGCCAACAGACGTATCGACGACCATCGAGCCGTCCACCAGCTCGACCAATACCCCCTTCGACACGCATGCCAATGCCACCACCCTCTCCATCATCCCCATCACCGTCGCCATCAACCGCGCCATCCTCCCCATCAATAGTTTGATGGATTTGTTATCTTTATTGCTATCCGACATAACGCCAAGAACTGAACGAATCAATGCCCTTTACCCCACGTATTTATTGGATGCCACACTGTGCTACCTATTCTACAACCACGACCTGCCATGCTCGAATAATCTCCCGTTCCTCCCGTGATCCAGCTTGATGTCCATGCTCCACGTTACGTCCTTCATGCATCAACTCCGAAGCTTTTCAACAGCCCTCGTTCGGAGTCACCCCCTAGGCTTCGTCAGCCACCTGTCCTTTCCCACCTTTCCTCGGAGTTTGCTTCGGGACTGTATTCATCTATATATATCCCCTGGGACATTCGATAACCTTTATTCTTTGTATTTCGCTTTTATTCCTTTATTTTGACTTCACGACTTTTTTAAAACTTTCATCTTTTTATCCTTTCGTTCTGGATTTTCGTTTGTTCTATTTATCTATTATATACAGTTCTGGTTCTCCTCTACGGTTGGCGGAACACATTGCGTGTGGGAGTTATGTTGGGCATCTAGCATCTGCCCTGTTTCTGTAGATAGATCAGATTGCTATAACGACATACATACATCAAATCATATGTCAATGTTGAGATCTCTGAGAACTGGTGTCATATAATATTGTACGACCATCAGAAAGAAGTATTCATAGAATGTGATCATTCGGATGTACATGTCTGTTTTTTTACTTCCTTTCCACTTCACAAGGGCCGTTTTCACACTTTGTCAATTTGCGTCCGACTTGTCAAGTCTTTTGCTGCGAAAGAAAAAAATGTGTTCCCTGACAGTTGCCTGATCGAACAGTCAGGGACGGGCTAGCCGTTGAACCTCCTGGTCCTGGACCTTGATTTTTTGATGCCTATGTACCAATCGTGGACCCGGAACCAAAGACCCCGAGTCTACATCCATAAACCCGGCGTTCTCGCAATTTTTTCGTCGGACCTTGACATTATCGAGCTCAACGGATTGCGATGCAGCAAGTTTGTGCCCCCGAAACGCAGAATTTTCACTTCACGTGTACATTCTGAAGCAAACATCCTGTAAACATTACTGAGCTTTGCGACTCGTTGGATATCTGATTCTGATATTTCTGTTCGAGAGTTATAGTAAGCTTAACTCTTGCTTGTCAATGACACCGGTATCTTCGCATTCTGACTTGTTATGCTGTTAATTGTGAATGTAAGAATCCATTTCCATTGCTGATATGTTTTGGTGTATCGATGACTTCGTGATACATGGATGCACATACTTGATAACCTACAAGAGTCCAGAATTGGTTTTGTACTCGTCGTGCGATTCAGGGATGAACAAGGATCTTGACTGGGATAACGTCAATAGATTGAAAGTTTCGGCATCATCAAAAACTACTAACCATGTGCATCCTTGTCGTGCAACAAAGTGTTGAATCCTTTCTCAATAACATCTTCCAGGGCGATCCTACGAGTTATCAAATCCTCGAGTCCAGTTATTTTCCCTGCTCTTACAGCCTCCAGGACTTCTTGGTGCACACGATCATAAGCTGCCGATCCTATAGAAAGATGCTTCAGAAATATTTGTCAAGGAGAAGCACAGCGCTACTCAACCCGTTATAAGGACCTCCTTTATCCAAAGTAAATTGACATTAATAGTTGCCAATTTCTCCCAGAGTGCGATGTTGACAATTGTTCCACGGGACCGAACGCCGAGAAGAGCAGTGTCCAGGCTAGCCTGTACGCCTGCGGCGTCGAAAGCAATGTCCACGCCGATGTCATCTGTTGCTTTCAGAACAGCTCCAGGCACATCAACGCTCGAGGGGTCAAGCGCAGACGTAGCGCCGTGTTTAATGGCCTGTTCACGACGCAGGGCGGCTGGCTCCGACACGATAATGAGGGTTGAAGGATCGTAGGACCTAATATACCGTAGTGAATTTTATGAATCACTCGAGCAACAAATGTTCATACCGAAGGACCTTGAGTAGGAACAGACCGATCTAGACCACGCATTGGTTTTAATATTGATTTATAAAATATACTGTGTGACATACTGGCCCTGCTCCAAGGACTAGAACGCTTTTGCCGATGCTGAATCCTGACCTCTTGATGGCATACCAAGCAACTGCAAGAGGTTCGATACATGCACCGATTTCCACTTGCATCCTTTGAGTGGATGGATGCCAAACACTGAAGCGTGTAGTTACTCACGGGATACGCCTTGTGGAAGGACGTGCAGATATTTAGTATCGATTGCGATGAATTCTGCGAGGCCTCCTCCCCACCCACAAATCCCCTGTAAATATCGATATATTAATGTAGTAGTAACATATCGGCAGAAACATATCGGCAGAACGTACAATGAAGTTGCACGAAGGGCAAAGATTCCGGCTTCCCGACGCACACGCGTGACAAGTATCGACTTTGTTACATGAAATTACCGGCTCGCTGTTTCCGTGCAGTGAGGACTCGGAAGCATGCTAAACACATGGCTAGACCGAAGTAAATGCACGCACATGACGACATTCGTTCCTACACTCCATCTACTCTCGTCCACGCCCGGACCGAGCGCCACAATGGTACCGGAGAACCTGTATGTACAGGGTGCATGAGAAAAAGGAGATGCATACAAGAGACGTGGGAAAGTAAACCGACTCATGTCCAAGAGTCACCGGAGCAGTTTCCCCCGTCACTTCATTTGGGATTGAATTCGCGTATTTGGGAAGCGGACTCAAGTATGCATGGAGATCGCTCCCACAAACTGTGAACAGAGGTAGCCATGAAGACGATTTCATAGGAGATCAAACGACGTACTTCCGTTCCTAATAGAGAGTAGATTAATACTATCTAGAAGACACATGCATCCAAAGTCTAGGGCCAGGGGGCTCACCAAGCGATCTGCATTTGTTTCAATCTCAGTTAGTGGAGGATCTCGAGATGCATACCTTAACTTTCACTTGACCCGTGCTCGCCACGGGTTCTGCTACATCTTCCACGCGAATGTCGCCTGGGCCGTAGTATCTCGCTGCCTTCATAGGTCACTATGAGAGTGAATGGTACTATTAAAAGCCAGGGTTCAATTCGAGTTCTGATGAACAGAAGTTATATATATTTGATAGGGAGCGATTGTTTCTAGAAGCTGTTGGCGGATTCAGAGTCTACCCCGGGGTCAGGTGTACTGTCCGGACCAATGGGAAATTTGAAGCTGATTGAGTAGCGGTGATCAAAGTTATTTTGAATCCAGAAGCCAGCTGGGTCACGTGTGGTCAGGTGAGCTGTTATCCGATCACGATGACGTCTTCCAAAAGATGGTGGCAAAATAGACTAAACAAAATTGCTCATGAATTTGAACCAGTGGAATAACTCAGATCCCAAAGTACGCAAGCCGAACTGGAGTAACGGAATTAGATATCGTTGCTCGCAAACATCTATGAGGGTCTCAATCATGAAGAATGGCTCTTTTCCTTGGTCCGATGTCGCTCCTAGTAGATCAAAAATGACTGGTTGTTGGACAACACGTGGATTGGTACATACCTCGAGCCAAACCTTGATCTTTTTCGAGAGCGGAGAGCTATTTAATTTTTTGATTTTGTATAGCAATGACCGAATTTTGAGGTCAGTCTCCAGCATAATCCGACGCAATTCAGGGTGAGCACTTTCTTGTTCATGCAATTGTGCAGTAGTCATTTTTTGCGCTTCGAGCAACTCGTTCAGACTCCAGAACAGGCTGCGGCCGGCCTCGGTCTCTGCCAAGACTTTGTTGAAATCAATCAACTCTCTCTGAATCTGGACGGCATCAAGGGGCTCATGGGTGAGGATCCGATCGACAATACTCCGAGCGGAATCCTGTGTGCCTTCAAAACGGAACATGGAAGAACCACGATCGAGCATATCTTTCCAGTGGTCATCCTTCAACAATCTCTCGCGGTCCTTGCCGAGCTTCTCTGGGATATCGCTCCACTTGGTAGTAACGAGTACGACATTCTTGATGGCACTGGAACCACACAGTTTGCTGAACATGTCGAAATTTCTTCGCACAGGGAGCATGTTGCTCTGGGATATTTCGTGGAGATAGATGATCCCAGCAAGTTTCATATCTGCATGGTAGCTAGACATCTATGAGCGCAAGGAGGAAGATCGAAGTTCGAGTAGAGCTCACGATCGTGCCAGCCATACGGCAATCCGCCTCAAGATCTCCCTATCATCCACAGTGGTATGGTCGAAACCCGGTGTATCAATAACGATCACGCGATTTCCTGGTTGAAAGGGGTGTGGATATACGACATGTTGAATCTGATCCGTTTGAGAAGTGAGATTATGTCCTACACAAGCGACATCGTCTTGTCCAAGCAGAGTATTGATGAACTATGTTTGGGAGGTTAATCGGTTGTGATTGGGAGACAATGTAAAGGTAAATACACTGCTTTTACCGACTCCTGTTATGCCTATAATACTTTAGAAGGTGACATCAGTCATGAACGAGCTAACAAAATATACGAAGAACCCACGGAATAATAACATCGGTGTCTTTAGGATCATCCATGAAAAGATCTCCTGGCCTAATATCATTCAGGAGGTAACGTTTAGCATGTTTTTTCTCCCTCTTCGACAATTTCTTGTTCTTGTCGACTCTGATTACATTCGTATTTCGACACACGAAGTACAGTAACAAGTACTCACGGCACTATCACGAATGTTTCTTCAGGCTCATCCGTAGTGGCTTCATTTCGATTGATATCGTTGGCTTTCCGATGTCCACTACTAGTATCTGTGGGTACCAGGGAGGTCGTTGAAGGGTTTTGAACTGTCGCAGACATGTGAGAAGGTCAGACTAAAAAATAGCAGCAACGCCCAGTCAAATCCAGGTATATGTAGAGGAGATAGCACGAGGGTAACGGCCTTGGCCTCAGAAGACTATTCCAGGTCCCAGCTAGCGAATCACGGTCCAGCGATCGAACATGAGGAGAACCCGTGTTTGCATCGCCTTTTGTGATTCCCATATTCTTGGTGTGTTTCAAGACATGCAGCATGTATATGAGAGATACTGAGGAGCATTAATATGTAACGCATGTGTATGAATCTCAAGCAAACTACATATCGTGGCTTGAGCTTATTGAAAGCATGAATCAGATTGAACGGAAATCCGATTCTCCGAACCCCTGGCCAGCCAATGCCTATGTTTGTTATCGAGGTTGATGATAAATATGCCTTTCTGGACTCCGAACCGGCTGGAAGTGTAAACCCGTTGGACCACCCTGCCATAACCCTGCCAATTACTGCTGTGATATTAATTTTGTTCGAAAAGATCACCGGATTTTGAAGATATCTAGGAGACTCGAATTATGTCGTTCGAGCAACTGTTTGCATCTTCTGTGTTGGCTGTCGTGGTTCCCGATACTTCGGTTGAATATCCACCTCAAGAACCTGCAGATGAATGGCTAGAGAAACTGCAGTCGGAGTCGGTTGAACGGAGACAAGCCTTCTATGGTGATTCAAATTATTCCTGGCATTGAGTGTTTCCAACTTAAAATCTGAAATATCCGAATAGACGAACAGCTCCAGTCATTTTTGACGCTTCGTCTCAAACATTCAAGTCCTGATAGTCCTTCAGACCTAGCGAATCCACCACAAACTCTGCTTACATTCCTAGCGCATACACAAATTTCTCTGGAAGCGGCATATATCTCTTCTGTTCCCATATCAAATCCAGAGGTACCTCGTACCTCGAGGTTATCTGCCCCTCCTCGCACGGCACCATCGTCTTCAAACCCTACTTCACGTCTTCAAGTACACCCCCATCATCCCTCAATACTTCCCCCTGCAACTCCCAATCCCATACCTTTATCTGCGGACCACGATCGTAGATATGTTACCTCGGAAGGCACATTGCTAGTAGCCAGTATATGGGGCCAGAACACTTCGGAAGACTCAAAGGAGGCCTTCTCTCTACTTTGGTCTGAGAAAGAGCAGCTTTGGGTGGCTGTATATCGTCTTTCATTCATTGTGTGTGGGTAACAGTGGTTTAGATGGAACTTTCAACAACAGTTAATTATTAATTTGAATTCATAGCGTTCCTACGTCTCAACTACCAGGATCCGCTTTTGTGTTTGACAGTTTCAGCAACATTAAGGGAGAAACCTTTTGCTCTAGGCCAACCCAATCATCCATTGGCTCTATTTTTCGCCTCAGTAGGTAGCCACTTATTGGTACCACCTGAAACGCCTTTCAGCCCCAATAGAACGCCCGTGGAAGAAGAAGAGGACTGGTATGACCGTCTTGAAGAAGTCAATCTTCTTGAAGGACTTATAGCTGGCGAGTAAGCCTTACACTTTTAACCGCTGTATTGACGTGGCGAAGGCAGGTACGACATTGCGCAGCAATAAACCAGTGAACCTTCCATCCACGCGACTAGGAACTGTTTCTCGGCAAAAGCTCTTCGCGTTGCCCCCCGTATCTCTCCCAACACTCGCCACCCCCTCACCTTCCCCTATGACCGCCGTGCGCACTGCCCATCCGACACTACGTAAATCTTTCCGGAAGACTATACAAACGGTCTCGGGATTCCGTGTCCGAATGCGAACAGTATTTGTGCCGTATGTGCTCCTTCCAGAACAAGAAGAGCATTCGGACCTTGACAATGCACAAGAGGAACGTGAAAGGCGGGAAGCAGGGAATGAAGAACGAACCGTGGTTCTCTGTGTCGAGATTGAAAATTCCGGAGAGTCAGGTGCCACTTTTGGGTTCATGGTTGAGAAGGTTGAGGTATCTATAGGTGGCGAAGGTGCCAAAGCTACACTTATTGGGTGGGGCGATGGGTGTTTTAGTGATGACGTAGAAGCCAAGATGTTTCCTCTTCACATTGACGCGTTGGCACAGTACAACCTGCTCTACGCTGTCTCATTCCTACGTGCTCCGGAGGAGGTAGAAGGTTTCTCGCTGGCAAAGGACCCAAATAATCCAGATGGATCACAAGGTACTGGCCTCTCGGAACTTCAGAGAGCAGTAGCGATCAACATCTTCGGAAAGCCATACATCAACTCCCAGCCGACCTCAGACAAAAATGACGTCGCATTCCCAACGACCACATTTTCTTCGAGATGGAATTGTGTTCTTGATCTCTCTACCCGCCAAACCCAACCAACTGAGGCGGATGAGGATTTCAAGGGCCTTCAAGTACTCCCTGAACCTGCCTCGCCCTTCCCCGTCTCCGTGACTCCCCGCACTGCTAACTTCGCGTCTCCAAGAGGAGGTACATCTTCGCCGGGCTCAATATCTCAATCCTCTGTGACTGCTGGCAGCAAACGCCATATGGTTGCCAGTGGCCAAATGTTGAAGGCCCCGACACCCAGCCGCCCCAATTTTCTTCAACCTAGCGGATTATCTAGCAGAGATAGAGAAGGGTCCCCGCTCTCCGGCGCCCAACCAAAGAACTCATATATGCCCCCTTCCATGGCAGTATCTATACTTCGGTCACCCACGACATATAGTCCACCTCCGCCTCCACCGCAGTTAGCAGTTGACACGAGGGAGAAACGTAGCTCAGGAGGCCAAGACCGAACAACATCACCAATGACACCCGCGTACCCCCCTCTATCCGCCGTCCCGCCCAGTCCCTTCTCACAGAGCCCAATCGCTTCACACACTACCGGCAATGTTGGCCCTAGCGTTGAAATCCGTCGCCAGCGCGGCACAGGTATGGATAGCATGCCTGTACCCCAGACCCCTGGCCCGTGGGTTACGGGAGGATTCGGTGAGCAAAAGACATTTGCGCAGATGCAGATGGCGGAACACAATGGGGAGTCGATAGTCGTTTCTGTCGGGTTGCTCCCTCTGGAAGAAACTGCGAGCAGGCGAAAGTCCACTGGAGTTGAAGTGTTGGGGCCTGAAAAGATATACCCTCTCGATTACTTTACGTTGGATATTTTCGTATATAATAAGTCGGAGTGGACACGCCGGTTTGAAATTACGTGCCCCACTCGGCGAAGGCGAAAGGAAGGTAGGAGTTGGCCGGATGGTTCAAGGAAGGTGAAGAAGGATGTGTTTCCTGGGATCTTGCCGTTGGATGCGCGAGTCCGTATAGGGTGTGTTCTTGTTCTCTCTTCTCTGTGTTCAGGGATTGAAGGACTTTCGCTGCAGACCACTTCGTCCATCTGCATGCCAGTCTGTTCGCATGGAATTTCTTGCGGTGACGCCAGGCGTACACTCTATCGAGGCTTTGACGCTCACGGATGTTGAATCGGGATACTCCATGAATCTCAGATCGGTAATGGATGTTGTCATCCATGATCCTAGTGATTAACCAGCCGTAGCCCATATGCCCTGATCCCGAGAGTTCAGGTGATTACATTGGTGCATCGTTCTGCCACATTGATGCAGGCAGGCTCTACACATACAATACAGGATTGGAAATACTGCATGCCAAGTTGGGATGGTGGACGAGCCAGCCTCTCGCAGCCCCTGATACATCATGTTCGAACCTTTCCACGATGAGGAGGAATGCGTGCATATCTACGGGTTACGTACGTTCAGATTTGCAACGTGCATCTATAAGTATTGGCAGCTAGTGTCAGACTTTCATGACGTTGACCATCATGTAACCTAGGTTTATCATATATCTGAATTCGGTGATGTCACTACTGGCAAATCAGATCAGCTTCATCGCTACTGTAAATTACCCTAATTAGTTCGCACATTCAGATTTCAGAGCTAACTAAATTGATTTCTGCTGGATAAGTATGCTAAGCAGAAATTGGCAATTTCTGTTGGCAAAAGGAACCAGTGGATAGCTTCAGCTCCTGTGCCCAGTTTGCCTTTCTCATCTGTTTGCGTTCCTGAGCTTCACTATCTTCAACCTTTTGTACCCACACTCTGTCTTGAGTTATCTATAATTGTTATACATGACATCACACTCAATGAACCTAGGGGTGTCGCTGAGAATGACGTTGCCTAGATGTACTGGCAACGGAGGAGTATATTATACTGGCGTGGTCGCAGTCCGGAACTAGTGGAAAGTGGAAGAAATGACATTAGTATCGCGTAGGATGAAGGAAGTATCCGAAAAATCAAGTACATCATGTAAGGGCAAAATTACAATAGTAATGCCTTCGCAGACTCGTCGATTATAAACGTATTGTCACTGAAAAAGAGGGAGTTGGCGATACGATTTCAGTATGGTAAATTGGGTTCAAACGTACCACAAGTCCCAGGAATCGTGTGATCTTTCGAGACAGTGGGATATTCAGCTCTTTGATCTGTTTCAGGGTCTTCTGAATACTCTCCTCGTTTTCGAGTGCTATCTCATGCATAGAAGGGTCGTTTTCAGGGATAGCTCGTAGATTAGCCGACGTAGCCTTTTGCATCTTCAAGAGTTCCTGGAGAGTGAATCGCAGAGTGCGTCCTGCCTCTGTCTCGGCAAGAAGGTCTCCGATTTGCACCAACTCTGTCTGTATTTGCACTGCATCAATTGGTTTTTTGGAAAGAATATAGTTGACGATACGTCGAGCGGAGCGCTGTGTGCCATCAAAACGATGAACGCGGGATCCCATGGACACCATGTGTTTCCAATGTTCCTCCTTCAGCTGCGCCTCTCGAAACTTTCCAATGCCCTCACTAGGAAGTTCATCCCATTTAGTCGTGATGAGAATGACATTCTTAATCGCTTCTGGACCGCACAGCCTTCCGAACAAATCAAGGTTCTTCCGCGCCGTCCCAAGCATACGGGGTTGAGTGATCTCGTGAAGGTAGATTATCCCCGCAAGCCTCATTTTGGCATCGTAACTGGATGAGGGGTCTGTAGGCATCAAATGAGAGCTCTTAAAATACAGAGCTTACGATCGAGCCAGCCACACGGCGATGCGCCGCAGAATTTCCCGATCGTCAATGTCGGTGTCATCAAATCCTGGAGTGTCAATAACTACTATACGACGATTTGGGTAATCTGGGTGTGTTAAAGTAAAGTGCTGGATATGCGCAGTGTGAGATTGGAGTTCGTGGCCAACAGATGCAACTTCTTGACCAATCAGAACGTTGATGAACTAGTAGCAATAAGTCCCAGAGTCGGAGAGAATTACGGAGTAAAACTCTTACCGTGCTTTTTCCTGAACCAGAAGGCCCCATAATGCTTGATATCGGCTGTTAGAATTTGACATTGGACGTTGAATGAAGTTACACAACTTACGGAACAACTATGTCGCTTTCTCTGGGGTCGCTCAGGAACACATCGTCTGCTTTGACTTCCCTCTTCCACGCAGCGCCTTTCCTAATTTTGGGTTTTCCTAGCATTGTGACAAGCAAATAAAGAGGAGGGGCGCTGGATGACGTTGACCCGTCGAAGATAGCCTGGTGCTACGGAGGATTGGATCTCTCAGAAGTGAAGGTCTGCAGCTTGTGAGCGCTTTGGGATATATCTATACAGTGGTTGCAGGGCACGTAGCGCACGTACCTCACTGGAACCACGTGCGAACACATGAGGCCGTACCATTTGCTAGTCATCTTCAATCATGACACGCATGTGTTGGCCTGTAAGTACATATACTAGTTTCGTAATCACGCAGGGAACACAATGCTGATTGATTGCCTGTCCACTCACCACATATCGAAGTTCGGATATCATTGACAATAATTGAGTTGACGAATCGTTATCTAACCTCCGAGTATTGCGAGAATAGCAGACTTCAGAAATGGCGAATCAAAATTATGCAACGGCTAGAAGTTGTTACATGCCCGAAACAAAGTAATAGAGCAAATAATGATGTCAAGAAGTAGAGACGACCACACGTTCCCACGCGTCTAATTATAGACTTATGATCTGAAATCTATTTCTTCGACACCTTGCCTCCACTGGTGGGCGCTTTCGACGGGGTCACCGCACCAGTTGGCTGTTTAAGAATGCCACTCCCAGCGGTCTTGCTTGCGTTGGGGCCAGTTGTAGTCTGCGCTCGAGCAGTAGTTGGAGCCTTCCCACCACCGGTTTTGACCTACAAGAGGTCAATATATGTAGTAACACCAAATGGGAAGAGGTCTTACACCAGTCTGGGCTTTGGATGAAGTGGTGGGATTCTTTCCGGCCATTATAAACTGAAACGAAAGTATTTTGTAATGTGAGCATACTACAATATGTTCCAACTTACCTTTGATCTACGGCAAAAGTTGTGAGCGATGATTTGAATGCAGAGGCAGGCAAGTGTGATCTTGAAGACGAAGGAGATCGACACCCCAGACATCTTATATCGTCTTCAGAGAATACAGTCATCTGACAAGCAACAGTAATCCAATAGGCGCGTGAATTGTGCTACTCGTGAGCCCACGATAACATGCATGCCAGAGTGGCTTCGGATACGTTCGTTCGTATTAGATGATATGAAATCTATCAGTATCACACATCTGATTAGGAGTAGCTCTCAGGAGAAAACAAGGTTGAAGATGGATTGGGCAGGAGTAAAATAAGCTCGTTATACGTAGCCAATGAGAATTGAGCACTTTTGGCGGCTTCGAGAAGTAAATATCCAGGCCGACACACGAAGCCCTGGTCCAGCAGAGACCGAGGAAAGCTTTCCTTACTCTACGATGGCGGTTCGTGCCAGAAACAAGAGGATATTTGATTGTGGAGTCCGATATGTAAAATACAAGTTTTGGTCTTGGTATCGAGTCACGAAGTGTGTTCTATGTTCTAGTGCATTGGTATGAATGGCGCGAGAAGCTCGTCTAGAGACCTCGGAGAAAAGTAAGATGTTCTATTTGATAGGGATGCGATGTGTGACTCTTGAACATGCGTATCAGAATGATCGCCTGACGGACATGCAAGTAGACTGACCTATTTTTTATCTCTAGGGATGAATTCTTCTTCTATGGCGCCCGGACGAGTGACGGCGAAGGACTGACGCGGCAGGGGTTCCGCGAAGCACAATATCCTCGGGAAGTGTTACATCGTGTGAAGGCAGGTTGGATGGTTTAGAGCGCCGAAACGGCCACATCCAGCTGAGAGATCCTCCCTGTACTGATTCGGATATCTCTGGTGGTAAATTGAGATCAGGAGTAGATGTTGAAGCTGAAGCAGCAGATACAGCTTGGGTGCCGATCGACAGCACAACAACGGTGGCCAAGCAGGGTAAACGCATTAGAAATGGGAGGGTATATCTGATTGGAAGTAGTCAAAAACTTTCGTTGATTATGGATGTGAAAATGAGGTATAAGTACCTAGTGGTCCTGCTACAGCTTTGTGAAGGAGGCGGCGGCGTTCCTTTCGGGTTGATTTGAGTGGGCAAAGTTGAAAGTAATCGTACATATCGGCCTTTATATAGACAAGACACGCAATAAACACGAGGCCGGACTACCTCGTTCTAGGGTTATTTGCTTTGACATTTTTCACAGGGGTGATCAAAGAAAGCAAACGAGTTATGTTACATGATGCTTGTCTCCGCGGAAAAACCGATGACAAAATTGGTCATATGCCGTTTCCAACGCACACATCTTAGACAGAAGGACTTCTTGAACGGTTCGGAAAAGCTGGGGTTCCTCCTCTTTCAAAACGGATTCCGGTGTCAGCAGTGGACTTTGAAAACCGATTTCAAGCCATACCTTTAGAGATAAGTACAGACGGCGGGTTTACTCCAGTCTCCCCTCACCTGCAATCCTCCGTTGATAGTGGAAGATGCTATTCAAGTATTCAACTTTTCTCAGGCAGTGTGTATGTCGGACAAAAGCTCCGAACGGGCCGATTGTTGCTTAGTCATCTTGTGGACGCGCCTGTTCCAAACCAACCCCCCGTCCTTGCTCGTCGAAATGACGAAACATAGCAAGAACAATACAGCTTCATCTATCTTCAGCTATGCTGAGTACAAGAAACTAGATTACGGAACTAAACGAGTATGTTGTGCTGCATAGTTGCACAACACAACGCTTACCCTAGCCAGCAACGTTTAGGAAATGAGTCTATGCGGCGTTTTGATGCATGCGCATTGTGCTTGAACCGAGCGCGAGAACCTGTTGCATGTGGTGAAGGACATCTCTTCTGCAAGGAGTGTGTTTATACCGATCTCTGTGAGTTATTTACCCCATGTAATTGGTTGTTCGACGTTGACCGTGTCAGTGACCCAGAAACAGGACATACAAAAGCAGAAGAAAAAGATAGATGCTCTAACTCAGGAGGCGGAGGAGGAGAAATCAAGGGTGAAGGAAGCTGCCAGGGAGCGCGTGTTGAGAGATTTTGAGAAAGGTCAACTGGGCCTGTCTGCTTTACCATCTGCTACCGGAACGAAATCAGTTGGTGCTGACGAACGTGCGTGCACTCTGCGTCTTATCGACTTGTGTATGCTCTATCTGACATGTCACACAAGCGAGAGGAACGAAGCGCAAGTTCGCCTTTGACTCTTCAGCTGTTGAAAATCTCGCACGGGAGGCTGAAGAAGCTGCTCTTCGCGAAATCGAGCGGGAACAAGCTGAAACACTCAAAAACAAGCTCCCTGACTTCTGGCTGCCCTCACTGACCCCGACATTCACTTCGACTGGGCCTCCAACTTCTCTCAAAGATGTGAAATTGCAAACTACATGCCGTGGAGGCAATCCTCCCCATCCTATCGCGTGAGTCCAGATCTCACCTTCACCCGGATAGCAAACTGACATATCTTCTTTGGTAGTCTCAAGCATCTCATACCAGTTAAATTCACATACCATGATCCAAATTCTGGCCCATCGCGATTGATAGCGTCGACGCCTGCTGAGTCTGAAGAGAAAGCCAGGAAAGAAGATGTCGAGCCCATGTGCCCGTCATGTAAGAAGCACCTGTCGAACAGCATTCTCTTATTTGGTATGCTAAGAAAACTTTCAACGTTTGGATCTTTTTCTGACGATCAACTACAGTCATGAAGCCGTGTGCACATGTGACGTGCAAGACTTGCACGGATTCTCTCGTTCGCCCTGCCAAGCAGTGCATCGTCTGCGACAAAGAATTGAAGGAGAAGGATATAGTGGAGCTCAAACGGGAAGGTAGAGAGTTCTCTGGCCTTTCCACTTCAGTGCCTCTGACATAACGTTTGTTTATAGGAACAGGCTTTGCAGGAGGAGGATTGGCTGAAACATCAAAGGCGGGAACGGCTTTTCAAGGCTGAGCATACCTGTGTTTGTATTACTCTGTTGGAGCTTTAGCTCGTTTAGGGGAGAGTCGATCTATTCAAAATCCCACGCGATTCTTCATTTTTGTTGCAGCAGCGTCGTAGACTTGTTAGGTAATTAATCCGCGACACTCAATATCAGATGCAGATGCCCGCTGCCAAATGATTTTCTCGAAGAAGACATACGAATTTCTCGTTCACAAATTGCGAGGGCCAGTGACCGACCCGGAGATCTGATCTTATCAGATATCTTCATGGTTGATTGTTGATCGAGATCACTGGGCACGTGTGGGCTCTCACAACGACCACGATCGTTGGTTCGCGTCGTGCGGCATGGAGGACAGTATCAGCACAAGCGCATCCACATTGCGCGCGTTCTCTCAAACCTCCACGACGCACAACGATACCATTCCATCAGAATCGTCTTCGCCGCGCTCAAGCATCATTCCATCAACCCCGAGTTCAGATTCTGTTTCATCATTACCGTCCGTTTCTTCCTCGTTCTTCTTTAGTTCTGCAGCAGCCAGTCCACCGCATCCGCAGCCTGAGGTAGAGCCTCTTACTAGGGATTCTACACATGGGCTCGTCATTCCGTCATTGACGCTTCCCACAGCACTGCGGAAGTCGACCCCGTACGGTCAGACGTTGGGCGACTTGCGGTTGCTAGTGCTCGGCAGCAAAGACGCTGGAAAGAGTTTCATAAGCCAGCTGCTTTTAGAAGAGAATGAAGAAGTTGTGGATGTAGGCGCTTGGGAGGACTCGGACGACGCGAGAGTCATGCACGCTTCTACTGATTGGGTAGAGCATCGAGATGCTCATGGGCTCGAAACGTTCGAGCCTACTCGTAATGTAGAAATTGTTGAATTATCGGGGTACGACTCAACTTCTGATGTACGCTTTTATCGACATTGATCCGTACAACACTGACGTATCCGAGTTCAACAGCCCGACGATCTGATTCGCAATCTGAAATCTATAATCCAATTACCTTTCTATACTGTATCTAACGTCTTGGATCCCGCACATCGCCCATCACCTGTCTTGGCAGGTCTTGTATCATCATCATTCACGCCATTGTACACTGCCCTTATATTTTTACTACCTGCTTGTAAGTCTCTATTGGTCCTGATTGGAAACAAAGCGCTTATGCACTCTCTTAGCACCCAATGTATTGGACAATCTCATTCTCGATGCTCTTGGTCCACAAATACCCATTATCGTACTACCTCGTCTCGCCTCTACCAGGTCAAACGACCCGAATGCTAGGATCTCTTCATTCTGTCCCTCCTCTCTCGTAGCTCTACGTGCAGGCTTATTTCGTTCACCGGAAACCATTTCGATCCTTCGAAGCGAGGCCACGGACCGCTTTCTTCGTTGGCGTGAGATCGAGAAGAGCGTTGACGACATCCACATGCTACAGCGGGCTGACACCCTATATCACCACCGGGACCCGGATGGAATGCCTTGGTCTAAAGCAAAGTGGGAGGCCGAGTGGCTTCCAAGGCTGTCCCAGGATGTTTCGAAGCGCCTGCGAGAGGGAACGGTTACGCAGCGCGGCCCACGACGACGATCGAAGCGGTATGATCATGTACGATTTGAGGACTCTTCACGCCCTTGCGTGGGCAATACATATTACGATCCCTTACACCTTCCCTCACTCGTCATGTATTCCGTGTCTCTTCTAGTGCCGCTCCGAGCATGTATACGGCGCACTCTCTCACGAATCGTCGAGGTTGCAAGCGACCCACACGTACACGTTGCAGTTCTCGGCGGGTTTTGTGTTGGAGTAGGCGTGGGGTTGCTTTTGAAGTCAAGAGCCGGATAATTGCGCGGAGTTATCTGCATTATCGTTCGCTATCCAATGACTCAATACTGTATTAACACCGCCCAGTGACAGATAACACGATTTGACTTCGATGTGTGTGCGTGTCTGCCTCGAGGCGTGAACGTTCCAGGCTATATCAAGTTGTTAATAGTATGCTCTTGTGAAGTACACATGCCCCCCGCGTGGCCGGAAGCGTTCCAATAGAGAATGGCCATGTGAGGTTGAAACCTAAAGTCCACGGCCTATTCGTGATCTCGTTCGATGAACTTTTCTACCGTTACTTTGACATCGAGGTTACCAACAACCATGAAAAAACCAGGAAAGAAAACGAATCAGTGGGAGAAGGAGCAAAAAGCGGACGACGTCTTTGTCGATGATCCTCAAGAAGGCGACCTTGTCATCCCGTGCGTCACCAGTATCTGCCTCTGAATCGATACTTGAACTGCATTAGAATCATGGGTCCGTCGGGTGCTGGAAAGAGCACAGTATGCCTGCTCCTCACTATCTTTCGCTTGTGACATGACTAACGAACTGCCCACACTTGGGTTCACACAGTTCATAAACATTTGTCTCGGAGAGGAGAAAGCATCTGTTGGTCATGATCTCAAATCACATACTGCTCAGATTCATCACTACTTCTTTCCTGATCCTCATCGACGGATTGTCTTGGTTGATACTCCAGGTTTCGACGACACCAACGTTGACGACCGCGAGATTCTCAGGCGTATTGCTGTTTGGCTAGCCAGATCGTGAGTAATTGATATTACAGGTGGACTCGAGCACTCTTGTGTGTTCCCATAGTCCATAACACGCCAGCACTAACGCCCAACTATCCATCTATCTAGCTATAACGCCGAGATGAAACTAGCAGGCATCATCTACCTGCATGAAATCACGCAGACACGCATGCTTGGAACAGCGCGAAAGAACCTCGACTTGTTCTACAAACTATGCGGCCCGGACGCTGCGAGGAACATCGTCCTCACAACAACCAAGTGGGACGAAGTCGTAGGTGAAGTTGGTGTGCGTCGGGAGACCCAGCTGCGTGATGAGCACTGGAAGGATATCATAGCTCAAGGGTCAACCATGGCGCGCTTCGAGCGTACTCGGGTCTCGGCACAGGCGATTATCAAGGGTATACTCGCGAGAGAAGCGATCGACGCCGTACAAATCCAGTCGGAGCTGGTGGATATCGATAAACTGCTCGCAGAGACAGCAGCAGGACAGACACTGAGGTACTCCTTGAAAGACTTGCTGGAGATGCAGAAGAGGATGGCGGCACAGCTGAAGGTGCAGGGAGGGGAGGATGTGCGCGATCGAATCATCGAAAATGATAATAGGATTCGCGTGCTCCTTGCCCAGATAAAAGCATTGAATATCCCACTGCCTAGAAAAATCATGCGATGGCTAGGGTTTGTGAAGACCAAGTGAAGACGTAGTTAGGAATGCTTTCCAAGGACCCTTGTTAAACTGTGGCGTTGTGCCAGTAGGCGAGCGGAAATATGGCAATGACTCAACAGCAAAATAACCATGTCGATTTAAGTGAATTTTGCTGGTCATAACAGCCAACTTTCGTACATAATCCGTACGCGGTTCCCGGCCGCGCGGGCGAGCACTGGAAGTCAATATTTCAATCGTCACAAGTACTCGAGCTCCGGCAAAAGCCAAAGCCAAACCAATTCGCGATTTGATCTTTTGGACTTTTCTTTCATATGATAGATACTTTTATTCAGCGATCCATTCTATCCACTGCAACCTGCTATGCACCCATTTCTTTTTCTGCCTCCAACTAGCCGGAAGCGTGCTATCTGTACCTGGTTTCTCTCATCGTTTGTGTCGTTTGCTCATGGCCTATCATGAGGAGTATCTTACGTCCTACGGATTGATATTGGTAAGTCCCGTTCGAGAACCACCAAATTTTCAAGTGTTTGCCTCATGCATCAAGAGGCGGGTTCGTTTGTATCTTGGGACCTGACTTCGCTTGGTTTCGATCGATGAGTGATCAAGTCAAGCTTCAGCTTGATCTCAGATATCTACAGTGTAAACCATGAGAGCACCACATGCTCATGACTCATGCCGAATAACGACTCAGACCGTGCTCTTGTCACTCACTTTATCGATGCGTCAGAAACGCGATTCTGGATACGATTCCTGATTGGTACTGGAACTCTCCTGATGTGATCATATACTGCCAGTCACTTGAGTTGATCACAGATTACGGAGGACATCGTTACAGGGTCAGAGGATTTTGCGGGTTCTCAATGGACTCGGATTCGTTGCAGTCCTCCATTCACTTACACAGAAACATCAGCGGGACAGAGGCTGGGAAAAGTACAGTAAGCGTTGATATATCATCCGGAAATCGGCTTATTTGTAGCATCCTCGACGGATTATAGACAACGCTACAAAGAAAGAGGTATGGAAGTTGGATGTGACCTGGATCTTTGAACACGGTTTCTTTCATTTCATGCTGTAGGATCTGGGTGATCTCGATAATCGTCTTGTCCTGGATTGGATTGTGGGAAGAAAGGATAGGATACAAACGCCCAATAAAAACTCAAGATTGATTTTCACCCTTAAGGGATTTGTTTCCGTTCATAAATTTCGGAACCCTCGCTCTCTGTGGGCCTTTCTTGGCGCGGATGACTTACTTACCATCAATTCAGCCTTGAAGTAGCAGATGTTCTGGGCTCTATTTTCAAGATTGCCCAGCTCGAATCCATAAAGAGAAAGCGAACTTCTTCTCTAGCATGCTCAGAAGAAGCGAGGCTGTCCACTCAAAGTTTCTTGAGACCACTGGACATTTAGACCCTTTGGTAGAGTGATAATATATTCATCACCCTCGTATATGCAATTCATCAACTCGTACGTTTCGCCAATGAAATCAAGTTGGTCGCAAGCTCATATACTCCAAGGTCAGCCCAAGTCGGAAGTTTTATTTGTGAAAGGAAGTCTGAATCAACAAGGATCAAGGTATGATGGTTTCATAACCAAATTAGAGCAAAGACGTTTTTGATCAGTTCAAATGTCGGGCAGCTCTCCATACTCTCCAAGAGTCCACGGAAAACTGATCACAAGTGGAAGTAATGAAAGTGGCTCTATCACAAGACGATGCGTGTGAAAACTCAGGAAATTTACGGTCACAACAATCTCACTTTCTGGACGATGATCATCCATGAAGACGAACACATGAAAGGTAGAAAGAAATGTGCCAAGCCAATGGCTAATATATGTTGACGCGAAGAGCCATAAGTGCCGCTGCATATAGTCACGATCAGGCGACGTTCGTACTCCGCATGAATGCTCACAAGACGGCTTCTGAGGATCCTCCGACCTCCGGTACAATTTTCATTTCTGCTCAGAGTGTCAGGAAGAGGTGATGAAACATGTCAAACATACTCACAAACTTTGATTTCAGAAAAGATATGAATTTCTGCGAAAGTGGGACTTTTGCATTGAGTTGGCGAAGTGTGTCTCGAATTCGCCTGTCGTTTTCGACGAGTTGATTCCATAGGGTATCTGTCGAGCCGCCACGTTTCATCTCCAGCGCCATATTGTTTTGAGACACGAGTAATTCCTCGAGCGTGGTGATCAAGCCTTGATTATCGCCCTTCTTCGTCAGTGACTCCCTTATGCGCTCCACATCGTCCTTGATCTTCTCTGTATCAAACGTAAACGCGTCTGCAAGACTGAGATTGACGAGCCTCCAGGCAGCTTCATAGGACAGATCATCCAGCCGACACATTCGCGATCCCCGACGGATTAATTGCCCCCAATGACCCGGTCCCTGGAGCTGGGCTTCTCTCTCCAGATCCAAGTCTCTAGGAGGAGTGGCCCATTTTGTCGTCACGAGTAGGACGTTCTTCGTCGCTGCGTCGCCACATAAGCTTTCAAAACGATCAAGATTTTTCCGTGCCAACGACAAATCTCGTGCTCGGCTGATTTCATACAGGAATATAACTCCCGCGAGCTTCATTCCATCACTGTATCTACAGTAGCAGTCAGATTTTATGTTCAATCTTTTCTTGCAATGCCGATCCTTACGATTTTTTCAGCCATACCGAAATACGCTCTAAAATTTCATCGTCTGGAGCATTTATACTATCGAGACCGGGAGTATCGAGAAGAACAATGCGGTGCGTAGGAGCTTTGGGATGCGCGACGACAATATGTTGAATGGTCTGCGTGCAGGGATCGACGCCATGTCCAACAGGAAGCCCTGCCGTGTTCTCTGAGAGTGTGTTAATGAGCTGAAAATCATGAGTAGAAATTAAGACTGGAGAAGTTGCCGAGACCGAACCGTGCTCGTCCCACTCCCAGTGATACCCATGATTCTATCAAATTATCGAACTACCGCAAAGTTTCAGTGAAGAAAGATAACTCACGGAATGACAATATCGTAAGGTTGTGGGTTGGCTATGGCCTTGTCTTCATCCCAAACTTTCCGAGTGTCTTTGTTGGCTTTGCGTGGTTTCGTGTTGGAAGGCATCATGAACTAGGAGTAATACAGATCTGACATTCGTTTATATTGATGGTCCGGGCATGCTGATTCAATTGGAACAAACACGTTGCCAGAAAACGAATGGCAGCGTGGCAAATCTTTAGAGAACAAACCGGCTCAGAAGGTTCTGGAGTCGTCACATTGATCGAGTCCGATGAAAATCCATACTAGCACAGTTATGAGGCATAGGCTTTCCGTATGCAGTAGAATAAGAATCAGGCAACAGAAATATCTGACTATCCACGGAAAATAGCATTTACTGAGTCCAGCAAGGGACACTGGCACTTACATAGTGACATTATTCAGTCGTGACAAATTCAATGGCAGGTCTATAGGGATAAAGCGAGGTCAAACACGTTTCTTTAACGAATTCCTTCGGATAGGACTCGATTTCTGCAGGGTCAATTGTAGGGTGATTTATGTAAGTTGTCGTCGGCCGAAGCCGAACGGATTCGAACTCAGTGTGGCATCCAAATTATTAGGACAGGCGCGGGGTCGTGCTCCTGTGTCACGGTATACGAAAACACAAGGCGAACGTGAGGCATCTGCATACAACCATTGGACCCGATTTTGGGTCCTAGCTTCGTTCTCATGAACTGAGCAAGAAAACTCAGTCGAACTGATTTAGCTCGAGCCCCGATCAATCTCTCCTCATTGCCCAAAGTCTCGCCTTACCCGTTCAAAGCCTCATCCACATGTTGTTTATCCAGAGTTTCCTGATGCATGAAGTTTACATGAGTCGACGTGCATACAGGTTCTCTCAAATGTTCATCTCTACTCCTGATTGATTCAATTTTGCTACAATAAGTATGTTCTTTTCAAGGCGTGCAAGTTCTTCTCTACTTCCTAATGAGGAAGATAAAACAACTTTGACCTGATAAAACCTCTCGCGGACTCCTCGTGTTTAGTAGCTTCGATTAGACATGTGGTATGCACCTGTATGCACCTGCACACCAGAAATTTCGGGTTTGTATGCCTGGAATAGATGGGCTGGTGTTCCTAGCTTGACGAGGATCAATCACCACTTCACAGAAGGGATCAATTCTCAAAGGTTACCGCGGCCAGCATTTGACCCTTCAAACGTTGAACCCACACAGCAACCTTGTCGACGTTTCTAAGACAGCATATTATACCTTTCTACCAGACTCTTCCAGAGAACCAAAGGACACAGTTGATCTTTCACTTGCATTGTAGTATGGGTCAAAATCAAAATTGGGAGAAGGAAATAAAGTCTGGAGATCAATTCATCAAGGACGGGAAAGAAGGTGATGTGGTCATCCCGTAGGTCCTCCCTTTGGTCGGATAGCATAATCTGATTCGTGTATTCCTCTCAGCATAATGGGTCCGACGGGAGCTGGGAAAAGCACGGTATGGACTAACAAATTTTAGAAGAAGACAATGGAGACTGATAATCCCCAACAGTTCATCAACACTCTTCTTGGTGGCAATTATGCCCGCGTTGGAAATGATCTTCAATCCGAGACGCAACATATTCATCATTATCAACTAGCTCCAAATCGTCGAATTTTCATCGTCGATACTCCCGGATTTGATGACACAAACACCAAAGATCGGGAAATATTGAGGCGTATCGCGGTTTGGATGGCAAAATCGTGCGCGCCGCCTACATGACCTGTGCGATTGTTTCTGATGCTCAATAGATACTCAGACAAGATGAAGGTTGGAGGTATCATATACCTGCAGGAGATCACTCAAGCTCGCATCACGGGGACGGTGAGAAGGAACTTCGATATGTTTGAGAAGTTATGTGGTCCAAACGCCGCCACACACATAATCCTCACAACGACGAAGTGGGGCGATGTTAAGTCAGAGGTCGGAGCGCAGCGAGAAATCCAACTCCGTGACCAGTTCTGGAATATTATGTTGAGGGATGGTTCCAAGATGCGCCAATTTCGTGGCACACAAAACTCGGCCGAAGAGATAGTCAATGAAATTCTCGTTCGAAGGGCCTTGGACGCCGCTCAAATACAGGAAGAATTGGTTGAAGTCGATAAGCTGCTATCGGAAACTGAGGCTGGCCGTACCTTGCGTTATACACTCAAGGAGGCTCTCGAGGAGCAGAAAAAAATGGCCGCAAGTTTTCGCGCGGAGGGTGGTGACGACGTTCGTGATCAGATCATCGAGAACGATAACAAAATTCGTGCGATTCTCGGCCAAATCGATGCTTTGAACATTCCCATGGGACGGAAGATTTTGCGCCGGCTTGGGCTGCTGAAGGGGTAGGCCATAGTGTAGCGGAATACATCGGAATATTTCATATATTTGCAACGATTGTATATCTGTGGAGGATGAGTATTTTCTTTGCTAACGAACCACGTCCCGGCGCCTTCGTCCTTCAAGCTAACAGCTCAGAATCAAGTTATTCATGTTCCGCGACCGCGAGTTCGGAACAAGCCGATCTGATGACTCTGATCCAGCCCAACACCTAGGGAAACAGCCGGAAAAAGGACCCTCTTCTAGTTCCCATTCTGTCTTGAGTACGAGCTGGTCAAATTTGAAATCTTGACGTTTATATTGGTATTCCAACACATGTAATACATGTTGTGTGGTTCCTGTAAAGTCAAGAAACGCCAGATAAGAGAGGCATCCGTACTACTCAGTCACCATCACATCAGCACATCGATAAGCTCACACGAGGCTTGAAAAATCTCTCCCCCATAGTAATTAGACTCGGAGTTTCTATGATTTTTACAAGGTACTGTACCATGATCTGACTCATTGGTTTGAGAAGCGCTGGACAGGTCACCAGTACTTGAGAAGTCAGCCACGAAGGTTTCTAGATCAACTTGCATTAAACACAATGACTGAACAATAAATCATCGATAGAAAATCTCAAATGATCGACAGATGCTGTTGCATGGAATACACGAGGCGAGATTGGACCTTGGGAACATCCAAACTATAGAATTCCTTGATTTTCCTTTCATCAATCAGCTTGGTTCGACAGATCGATCTCTTTTGAATCCTCGCACCTCGGCCTCATGTCCCCCTAGCCAGAGTACGTTAATACATGAGGTATACCTAATCTAACGTGTATAACTCTTCCACTACTCCACTCTTTCGCTCCTGCAGATCATCTTGTCAACAATCAGCCATGTCGTACATCGCTCGTAACGGACAGGCTAGGTCCCAGTATGTCCCTCCAAAACTCATAAAGTAGGGTGATATCGATCAGATGCATTCAGACCATTGAGCGACTTTTCAAACGAAAGTCGTACAAGTGGGTAGGTTGGAAGTCTTTTTGTTCACAGACAGGTCTAGTTCAAATCTCATTCATTCAACGCTGATTCCAATGACAGAAACCATCACAATTTTTCCAGTTTTTCTAGAAGTCAACCTCCCGACAGTTCGAAGGGGCAACCCCATAAAGTGCCAACCAAAACTTCCCAGCTTGAGGTTCAAAATCGGAGAGAAGACACTGATAGCGTAGCGTATGTTATATTGAACTGATCCTCCTAGAAGCTTAATTTGAAAAAAAAAAAAATAAGTAGTACCCAACCGATTCCCGCAATAAAAGCAGCCCCTACAATCGAACATGCTACTGCTACGCGTTCCGCGACTTCGTATGGTCGAATCGAAGCTTCAATGTAGGCATCCGCACGGTATAATACACATTCATTTCCTACCAACGCTATTTAGCGGTCCTTACAATACAGCCAAAGCAGACATCATGCACCAAAAACCGTGTGAAGTAGCTTCAAAAAACACTCACAATGCACCGGTTGGTGAAGGGAAGACTAGCACCAGGAGGACCAATCCCCCCCCTTTAAACTCGAACACGAACAATACCGCTAATCAGTATGTCATCTCATAAACATTTTCACAGGTCTGACTTGAAGACCATTGCAGCCCGACAGCTTCTCCTTCAGTAGGTATCGAAAAGGAGACCACAAAGAACGCTTGCTCGTCAATCCCTGAAAAAGTCAAATTAGGAACTTCGTAAGATCATAGCTATCATCCTTTCGTAGTTCAAGGGTTGATGATTTCATTCAAGTGCCTTACAAACCAGCGGAACCGACAGATTCGACCCAACAGCAGACAAAGCCACCGAAATTGCGAAAGGGTTTGTACGTTCCTGTATGTTAGCAGTTGAGATAGCCCATCTTTCGACCCAAAGTCTGCATCTTCCAACTCAAAAGGAGGTGGGGTCTTACGAGTCGCTGTAAGTCCTTTCTCTGATATCACATTCTACCATACGTGAATCCCATTGTCAAGTACCATGACTTCCGACGCTGAGCACGAAAGCAAGATAAGAAGCCGATCTCCGTATGTCGAGTTGGCATAAAATATACGATTTGTCTCATTTTTGGTCAGCAGCCGAGATGAAAGTAGGTCAGATGAAGTGTCGATTTCACGGAAGAAGGGTCCAATTCGGATCCCCGGATCCTCAATGTTCACCAAACTCTTCAAAGGAGGCAGGAACTCTGTGAGCGCGACGACCACGATGAAAATCAACGAGAATGATATCGTTATTGCGTATGTCAATTTCAGAAGTGATGGTATGCTGATTGACATAAAAACTAGTGTTATGGGAAGAGTAGGAAAAGAAGGAAAACGCTCGGTAGGTATTGTTTAACCTGTTAGTGTATGATATTCTGATGTACCTCCAAAACATCAATAGTTTATTGATGATGTTTTCAGTGACACCTTTTACCGACAGGACACTAGTTCCCTTCACACCCACTTCGTCGTTTCACCTGATCCCGATCGGAGTGATCCAGGCCGAAACATCTTTCTGGTTTATACTACCGGCGGGAAAGAGCAAAAACTGAACGAGGCCATACGACATGTTCTCAGCTGGCTTTCTGATACGTATGCAACTTTGCTGATATGATGCAATTGATGCGACAAACAGAGCATTACAGAACTGGAGACAAAAGAAAATTCTCTGGCTTAATATATCTTGAAGATGCTTCAACTGCGCCACCCACGAAACTATCGCGTCACGCTTTAGATCTTCTCGATCAATGTATCGATAGACCTAACATCGTTATCGCTACCACTGGATGGGACGACGACGCCGACGTGCAACCTTTAGAAAATCGCCACAAAGAACTCATTGAGCAGTGGAGGACATTTGTTGACCGTGGCGTAAGTGTGCTTCGGTTGCCGGCGCCGTGCAAAACTTCGCGAGACGTTTTTCATACCTCTCGGGACATCGTCAAACTTCTCCTGACGAAGCATGATGGGAAAATTACAGTTGAGAAGCGAGCCGCGTGGAAGGGAAAGGAACAAAAAGTTGATGATAGGTTTTTAACTGACCCTAGAGACACCGACTTCGTCATACCGTGAGTTTCTCCCAATATAAAATACACGACATTAGCTGAATTTTGAATAGAGTCATGGGGCCTACAGGAGCGGGCAAAAGCACGGTAAGGGTAATGAAATCTAATCTGTAATGCTCAATGTCCGTTTTGAATAGTTCATCAACTATGTTGCCGGCCAAGACGTCACGATAGTCGGTCACAACCTCAAATCGGAAACACAACAACTGCAACACATTATACTACCTCACCCTACCGACCGCACTCGTCGAATTATCCTTGTCGACACTCCTGGTTTTGATGACACCTACGTAGCTGATTCTGAGATCCTACGGCGCATCTCTGTCTGGTTGGCTCGGTCGTAAGGTCGATGTTCCTCTTCAGTTCTCTGGCATTAATGATACTCGCTAGCTACTCTGCTAATATGACTCTGGCGGGTGTCATCTACCTGCATGAGATCAGCCAAACTCGGATGCTTGGGACTGCACGCAAGAATCTTGACATGTTCAATAAACTAATCGGCCAGGACGCCACCAAAAATGTTGTCCTAGCTACGACGAAATGGGGTGATATAAATGAAGCCCTAGGCGTTCGTCGTGAGGAACAACTGAGGGAGCGCCATTGGAAGGGCATGATTGATCTCGGAGCCACATTACTTAGCTTTAGGGATTCTCGGGATTCTGGTTGGGCAATCATTCAGCACATCGTCAACTCTCTGGCTAATCGGTCCCCGACCACTGAATACGTCGACTCCGTCGCGATACAGAATGAACTTGTAGAAGTTAGGAAGGTACTTCCTGAGACCGAGGCCGGAAAAACTCTATTGTATACGCTCGAGGAACTTCTGGAGATGCAGCGCCAGTCTGCAGCACAACTTCGAAAGGATGACATTAGCGATGAAGTGAAAGCGATGATGCAAGAAAACGACCAGAAGATACGCGCGACTCTCAAACAGATAAACGATCTCAGCGGTAACCGGCTGCGTGCCTGGTTGAAGAGGCTTTTCTGATCTGCGAGTATGCCACAGCCTGCCTATCACGTTCCTTGTCCTAACGATGGTCTGAAGGTCAATTATTTCGTCGACGAACACCCGTCACTTGCCTCTGTATTTAAGTAGCAATTACGTCGTATGACTATACTAATAATCAATTGTTTCTCGCCCAGTCCCGTATCTGTTGAAATCGTTAGTCCAAAGCTTATTTAGGTTTAAACCCTCGTGGCTCAGCACACGACTCTTGTAAATTCCTGTTCTGGGTCACGAAACCAGCTTGGAAGGCCATATACTCAACGTGCTGCTGTCAGCGCCTTTTCTGCATCATACGCTGCACTTTACAAGTGTAGCTTTATCAGTTCCGAGATCTAGAATAGATTGAGGAAGGAAGGAAGGAAGGAATTACCCGGGTAGGTCCACGCATGAACACCGGGGCCCGTACTACATACATATGGTCG
>JAGGAX010025076.1:0-36901 GCA_017657335.1 Termitomyces titanicus | reverse complement strand
TACTTATGCAATGGACCTTAGTGAATATGTATTTAATGATTAGACTTGATAGATTTGAATACTACATGATTCAGATGCGGCAAGCTCCCCATTTCGTAGGTGAGGAACTCACATACACACATATTATTAACAGATCGACTATCATCTGTTATTAGGTCAGCTACTCGAAGCGTCCGCACTTCTTGGTGATACTTAACATTGACCTTTCCAAAGCAAGTTCGTCCTTATTTGAAGCTGTCCCATTGGACAGCTTTCAGAACTCGATAGATGAAACAGAGTTCTTTGGATGTATGGGTCACCTACACCTTTTTGCTGCTTATACTACTAATATCTCATAAAGTTCTCATTGAAAACACAGGTTTAGAAGACCGATTCCAGCCCTTTAGAACTATGAAGTCCCGATAAATAAGAACTTTGGACAAGACACAACTCTAACTTCAGGGCAAAGGATCCACTTCGAGGCGAAGGTATATTCACTCTGTCCTTTGCCTGGTCATGACATCTCTCTGCACATCTGGCATTAACCTCCCTCGCAGTGAAGTTCCAGTAAGTTTTCTCCACTTGTATGTCGCACAAGTCAAACCATAATTAATCAGCAGACCCTTGATACTGCTTCGGGGAGTTCTTTCCTCCTGACCAGTGCATGCTCGGTTATTCCAAGCAATGTTTTTAACCACCACCTTTGTGCACAACGTAGAAACTGCAGTGATCAATGCCGATGAGATGAGGGGCAAAATTTAACTCAGTGCCGCAATATCATCACGCAGATCCGTCGTTCAATAGCTGCCGAATGGGGATGCATCATTCACTTCTTGCACCAGTGCTACGGTTTCAGCGACAACGCTGCGTGTCTATTGAAAATCTGGAGAGAATGTCCCCTCGCAGAACTGGTAGAATATTTGAAGGAGCTTCTTGCAACCTCTGGCGAATTGGTATCGAGTTCCCAGGCCCTCCTATCACAATACAGGGACATTTCTGAAAAGATAGCTAAATATCACTCACCCCTCACTTCCTTCTTTCAACATTCACAACTGCCTCAGGTCCCATTAGCTGAACGTCAAGCTGTTCTCGAGCAAATTGAGGAGATCATGTCTCAAGACAATCCTCTTCTACGCGATTCGTGCAGTCAAACATTATCACCGCATACCCAGATGGTCTCGCGGCTTTCGAAGCGGCGTTGAATGCGCTCTGCGAAACATCGATCATTATTTCGAACATTTCTTACTTCTGGCTTGTATACCAAGATAAATATCGCTTCCTCGAGGCCGATAATCTCAGCATGTCACTTGACTTGGACAACGACCACTTATTGCACGAATGCGCAGAAGCCAAAGAGCTTTTTCTTGTTACAATTACGCAGTTGGTCAAGTTCAGCGACGCACTCGCTATTGCAACTGTAGCTGTGCACCCGAAACGCGAAGGACCATCTCGCCAGGCGACTTCTTCGACACAGCTATCTGTGAAACCAGAGCGGGAGTTGCACAGTTGCGCATGGCTGTCATTCCGTCGAAGGAAACGTTGACCAGAGACTGTCGGAAACGGTGTGTATGTAGTTTCGTTACCAAACAAATATCACATGAAGGATGGATCAAATTATACAAGCACTTAGATCGCTTGCAGACAAGCGTTCATTTCTGAATCGGCTTGTAGTATGGATTCTTAACTTCATGTATTGGCACCTGGCCTTCTGGTGTCCCCGGAATAGTCTTAGTAAGTCCCTAGAACGTTATGGGTAAGATTGGGGAAGGAGACAATGCTCAATTCCAACACACCAGCTTCTCGAACATGCAGGCGTTTAGAGATCGTTCTGGTTTGCGACAGAGGTAATATTCCTATTTCGTGTTAGTCTTTCGAGTTCGCGTTGAATGTCGGTATGACGTGCCTGATTATTCTTCTCTAGGCAGTTCCAATGCGCTTGGAATTGTTCTAAGCAGTTTTCTCGCATTTTATTGATTCTGGGGAGCATGAAAGTTAAATCCTGGATATTCATACCGGAATAGACATAAATCACGCACAAGTCAGTCGCGCATCTAGTCACTCTCCGTCCCTCCTTCAGGCAATGCTCGGGATTCCTATCCTCGGCCTTGCAAAGCATGAAATCCTCTGGAGTAGTTCATTTTTCAGCATTTTTCACAAGCGATAGTTTAATGGGCGAACCATTGTATTCTTTGCAGTAGGCCCCGATGAAGAATGCAGCACTCTTCAAAGGTGCACTCGTCGCCCCAAGCTCGGCAACTTTGGGAATATGGGCAGGCATTGGCGTCGGATCAACATATTCATGTTTTTCCTTGGAGGTGGGGTAGACGATACTCATAGTTGGACGGCGGGGACGTGTTGGAGTGAGCCGGGTTGAGTATGCTGGTGGGAAAAGTTGAGCGGAGTTTCGATTGGATCTTTGCTCATTAACACTAACGACGAGCGTCCACGAGCATCATTGCAACATGGTTAGCTTCATTAATTGGTGAAGATGTTCGTAATTTTCATTCATGTTTTGATTTTTAGCCTCCAAGAGCTCAACCAAAAATCCATCATATACACATACGATCACATAAATTATCCATTTTGGTCACTGTGCCACCGTCGACGACAATTACTGAAATGAAAAAAGAGGCTTTATCGGCTCTCATGGCTCCTGTGAATGAAGTTGAGGACGTGCCGAAGGTTGAGAGCGATAATGATTTTGAGCTTTGCAAGGAAAGCAAGGACAAGGGTCGACCAACCGGGGAGTATGAAGTACTGGATGTCTCCAAACAACTCAAGGACTACGGCTTCGCAAACTACGACACGCTATTTATACAATTCCGCGACTCATCGGGTAAGTTACTCTCGTTCGCTTTGACACTATCCTGTCATCCTACGATTATAACTCCTGTAACATGTTTTTACTTCTTTTCTGCATCTGCTACGAACAACAGGCGAATTACTCCCAGTCGTAGCACAAACACCTTCAATCGATGACGATGGAGAAGATCCGTCTGAAGCAGATTTTGGAGGACCCAGTACCAGCAAAGGGAAAAGGAAGAGGGTGGGACAAGATGATTGACCTAGCGTATCGTAATCTTGAACTCGGTGGCTACACGCCAATTTTGAAGACAACTTTTACTTTTTTCATCGTGTTGCCTGTACTTTATTCCACGAATGCGGGTTCAATGGTAGAAGAGCAGCCGCGACGCGTCGACCCTCTTCGGAAAGGATATTATATGTTGAGCACGCGTTTCTCTAATATGGAAATAAGTTTCGATGCGTCAAAATGGTCAGAAATACCACCAACTGTGTCCATAACATCAACTTGGATGCCCAATTTGTTCAAATACGTTCGAAGAGCCACGGGTATGTGCGCTATGCTCTTTCCGGTTCCAAGCAGGAGGATTTCTGTCCTAGTTGAGAAGTGGGATCAAACGGGCGTGGGCACAAATGCGCACCTGGTTTTGGAATCACGGCCTCAAATACCTCAAAGTGCTCGGTTCCCCATCCTGACCACAAGGTTGCCGGAACATCCCATAGGAATACCTTGCCTTCCAAAAATATGCAAGCAGAGGGAATCATTAGGCCGTCCAGCAATTGTATTCCTGCATCTGTGATTGATTTGACTTGTACGGCCGGAGGATTGTCGTCAGCAAGGATGTTGGTGAATGAGCTGTCCTGCTTTATTGCGGTGGCGTGCAGCTTGCGGGTATAACATGGGCGAGCAAGTAGTCTGGCATTCCTGTGGGCAACCACAGATGGTCTCGAGAACTGCGATATACCATGCTGTAGAACACGACGAAGCAACATGATGGTAAGGTCCTGAGGAGCGTTATACCACGTGCCCGGGCCCACCCTTGTCGAGAGGAGTTCAACTTGTAGTGATATTTTTTCTACCCAGTATCTTATCCTCCAAGCACGCCCTGCCACTAGTATTCTTATCAAATGCTGTAAAGACCATATTACGCGGTCATCGTCTTCAAGTACGAGTCACTGTCAGCCTAGGCTTAGCTATCGACGCGACGTGACGAGTCACGTGTAGGGGGAACCCTAACCTCGTCTTGCGTCTCCAAAAAATTACCATCTACATATTGAGTACTCTCTTGCTCTTCCAATGCGCGTCAGCGCCTCCATTAACGAGCCTTTCGTTCTTTCAACATATTCGACCTCTAAAAAGCTTCTCAAAAATGCGTCTAACAGCAAGAAACAACGAGAACATCCGACCGTTTTTGTGACGTACGAAAAAGCGTCAGGAAGCTCAGATGGATATGCGACTGTAGCAGCGCAAGGAGATGGTGTTCATGTGTTGGATGTGAGCATTTTTCTTACGTACCAAAGTGATGTCTTTATACATTCATGAACAGATATCAACACTTCACCCAGTCATTTCACATACCCTTGGGCCATCAACCATTTTTGCGTGTCCCGCAATTACCTGTAATATGAAACAAGGGGATGACAATATATGCGCCACATATGCGGCCATCGCTTCGTCTTCCGATATCACTGCAGATGAATGTGGTTGTACAATGTGGATGTGGAGACAAAATTTATCTGGCCGGTTAGAGGACAACACTTCGCAAAAGAAAAAGAGTACTCTGGTACGGAAACTTACTCATTTTTTCTTTCTTGCTGCTCATTTGGTATCGCAAGGATTTAGTTACAACATCAGATATCCGGACTCTACACCTGTGATGGAATCCCGGCCCGAATACTGGCCCAGTCGCCACAATCCGAATTCACCATTCTGGACGCAGATCTCAATATCAAGAAGACTTCACCCGCACCACAGGAAACACAAAGCATTATAAGGACTTACTGTTATTCGCGCAGTTCGTGTACCTTTTTACCGCCTCATACGAGTCCTCGTACAGGAGCGATCCTCGTCTCTGTTGACGCCCTGAAGAATTCAACACGCGTTCGAGTACTTCGTGTTGATGATTCAGATGAGGTGTCAGAGTTGGGCATCTGTTCAATACCGCTAAACCCTGATGTGAATAATTTCTACCTCGTGCTTTGTCATAGCTGATGCGTCATTTTAGCACATCTTGGACCTGTCGTGTAGTCCCAGCGGTGTTATGAGCTTTTTGAGTGAGTCATATGGAGCTTTTCTACCCAAGTATTTCGTCTGAACTCATCTCGCGTTTAGCTCGAGATGGGACTTGGCATTCCTATAGACTGGAGCCAACAGACAACTTTATAGAACCAATAAGCATCTCGGAACCCTTCTGCTTGACGGGACTTTCCTTCATATCAAAAGCTCCGAATTCAAAAGAAGTCTCGCTTCTTTCCCTAGGCTCCTCTCATGTCCTTCTATCCGCCGTCACCGATTCTCCCACTCCCGAAATTGCCCTTCTCCTTTGGGACCTCCAATACTCCGTCCTCCTCGCGTCTCAGGCGCTTCCCATTCCTTCCACTCTGCAAGCTAAAGATGTCGCTGTGAAATTGACTCTAGTTCCCGCCTGGTCGTCTCAATCCCTTTTTGTTCTCTCAGCCAATACAAGCGACGCCGGGCGCAAATCCGAGGGAACATCGCTACGTTCAAGCGTTCTTGTCGTGCCATTTACATGCCCAACAACCTCTACGATTGCCAATGCTTTGGGCCAAGCCTCCTCTGGCGCAAGATGGATAGCGCAGGCGACGTCTTCATCTGTAGTCGTGCCTTCTCATGATCCTGCAAGGGCCAAGGTTCTCTCAACAATGAAGACAGCAATGGAGAAGAATTTACCTCAGGCTGCCAATGTGGCTTTCTTTGAATGGGAAAAACGGCAGTCTAAAGTGGTGGCTGATGCCTCTAAGAATGAATCTGGGCCGTCACAAGTTGTTCTGGGACACAGCTTTGTCAAGGATCTTTTAGCGACGGTCTTACAGCCCTCAAAACCGGCAAATACGCCATATTCATCAGAGGTCGTCAAGTACCTCCTAAATCGCAAGGTCGTCAGCACCAGCATGCTTGATGGCGGTCTCCTTGCAGTTCTCCGCTACAAGAATGACTGGGTATGTCATTGAACTGTCACAACTGGTACTTGCTAACACACGCCTTTAGCAATCAATAGAAACGGCTTTAGGACATGTCATTGATCTCTCAGAGGCAGAAATTTTAGAGTCTCTGCAGTACGTTGTTGCACGACACCGTCCCAGCGCGATCCCACAAGACGATAATGCTATGAAAGTTGATTCCGTAACGGATGTGCCATCCTTACCCTCATTCCTATCGTTATGTGTAAGCTACACCACTACGCCCCCAGCCCTTCGTTCGGCGATACGTCAGTCATTGAAAGAGGCAGAGGATATCTACGCTGTCTTGAAAGTTTTGGAGAACTGGACTGCGCAATGGTCAATCCGAGATTCAAGGCTTTTACCGTCAAAGAAAGACATTGTGAAGAATGCACACGGCGTTTTAATTCTGAGGAAGAAGGATAAAACAGAGGGTACCCATGATCTCCCATCGTTGTCAAATGTAAGTTCAAAACAGATGATTTTTACTTCCGCGCTTATATAGCCACCTTTACCCAGATTCTTTTTTTCCTACAATCACTTCTTGACGCGTCCTTCCTTACTCTGCTGCAACATCCGCCAGGATATTCCGTTCTTCGGGGTATTCAGGCTCAAATCGAGTCAGAGATCGTCTCTATCGATGACATGGAGCAGTTGCGTGGCCCACTGGAAATGTTTGCTAAAGCACATATGAAGGCCGTCAGGGAAGCCGGCCAAGACAAGAGCAAGAAACCTCTTGGAAATTGGCGACAGAGACGGAAACAGGCGCATGATCAGGCAGGACTTTCGATGGGTCTCTACCAGCTGGAGGAGCTTGTCCTGTGATATATGATTTAAGTGGAATAGAAGGAGTGATACATAAGACCATCTGGATCACATCTTACAAATTCTCATTGTTTCATCTGTCCTTTCATTCTAGTACAAAATCGTGATCAGGATTCGTCAGACCGTCCCACCAGTGAATCAGCTCGTGAAGAGACGGCATTAAGTTGGAGCAAATGTTTGGGAGAAGCAGAATTCTTGTATGTGCATAGCTTGTCAGCTAGCCTCACTGTAAATTGAGGAGTTTGGACTGAACTTCTACTGTTCTGTACCGTGTCAGCAGTAGAGGTGCGTGGCCTCGGAGAGTCGGAATCTTTCCATGAGCTTCTGCTATGGCGCACCAAAACCGGCCCCAGGACTCAAGTACTCAACGTTCAAGAGCAAGTTGAGATCTCGACATCGCGACACTTTCTGACCCCACGACTTTGATCCTTTTCCGCAGCAAACGGTACTCCAGCCCTGATAAATGTTATGTAACAGCATGAAAGTTTTTTTTTTCACCAAACACACAAACACAGGGGGTTTAGCAGACGACGATAGACGACGATCCATACTAACAGAACTATAGTCTAACTATGGTGGTGGTACCCCAGTAAGTTTGCACACCCTTTCCTTTTCCTCTGATGATTTCGAGACATTTGCACGTCAGTCGGAACATTGGACTTTCATAGTCCATTGATCAAGATGCTATTTACGCTTCTCCTGACCTCCTTCTCGAACGTTTTTTGGCAGCTACTAACGACTATTTTCAACAGCTGTGGTGCCAGAAGGATGACCCGACTGTCCATTCAAAGTGCCTTGTCCTAATCTGTGTGTGGTCCTTTTCACAGTACATACTTTTTCGACTGGCGTACTTGTATTTTGCAGCGTTCCATTTCCATGGCCTCATGATCGTGATGGATCTTCACATCTTGCGACTCGTTGAATTATGGCTTTCAATGGGACCTTATGTACCACCAATCGAACCCAAGTTAGATCAGTCGGAGGTGCTGAATAATGCTCCACTTGACCCTCGAGAACGTTACTGTCTGGACAAGATTTTTAGGGTCGTGCTCGGCACATTGTGCCATGGTACACGATGCTAGTATTAGGTGCCTACGAGAGCCACGGGATGCCCCGCGTACGCGGAGAATGAATGGGCTGTCGAAGTCCCCTGTTACTGTGCCACAGCGTCGATAGAATAATATATTTTACCCGGGCAAGATGATTGATTTTGTACTAACATTCGATGATGTTGTGAGACAATTGTGCATCCACGAGAAATTGAAGACAAGACGAGACGCGACGGACGAGCTTGAGTACACCGCTGCCTGAGTCGTGATGCATATGGTGGCGCAGAACCTCACACCCGCTCTAATTTCTGATACGCCGAACCAGGCGAGGCAAGGAACATATTTCGACTCTGTCTCGCTACTAATGGTCCTAAAACATTCAAAAAATCTACCTCCATGCAAATTTTCGAGATAGCGGCCCGTGCGTTAATCAGCGAAGCATGCCAAGAGTCAAATTCTGACCAGCCATAATCAAGTTGTTCTATGGAAATGTATTATACCAAAGCGAACTAATTGCCTTTTCTGATTAGTGCGTGAGGACCAGGTATACATTACTATGTTACTATTTTGCTGTCCTACGCTAATAAATTAGCTATGGACATATCTGGGCTATTAAAGTGATTCAGAACAAAATCAAATTCCTCTCGTTCTGCTGACCAAGCTGGCCTCGTAAAACAGCTCACTAAATGGTAGGGAGGATTCCGCTGAGATGTCATGAAGAAAGGCGCATACGTGAGGTTTCATCGAAATTGGATCCTTACGACCACATTGTCATAGATACAGTCACTCCCGATATGCGCGATACCACATACGCACGAGTATTGTACATTCCTTTCGAAAGCATGATCTTAGCTAGTATGATTGTTGAATTTCTCCTATGATAACCGTTTCGACTCCGCTGCCGGCATCCAGCTTCACAGGCGATAACTCAGTCTTCGGTGGTACAATCACCAAGCCATTTGCACCACTCAGACTTGCAACCCTGCTTGAACGCTGGCCGCCTGTACTTGTAGCCACGAGGTCCCTCGGTCCCTGAGAAACTATGACTCGGTGAAATTCTGTGCGAGGATCGAGGTACATCTCCGACTGGAGCTATAATGGAACGATTTAACACCAGTGCGAACTTTGAAGAAGGAAGACATACCGTAACACGGACACGAGGAAGTTGCGCCTGTCTTTTCTCCCAACCTCCCAGCAGACGTAACGCAGGAACAACGAAGAGATAGAAAGTGACAAGGGCAGAGGCAGGGTTTCCAGGTAGAGCAAATACGGGTTTTGTTGTATTTTCGCAGGGAATGGTGGCGAATGTAGTGGGTTTCCCGGGCTTCATGCTTACGCGTCCGAAGTGGATAGTGCCGTTGAAATGATGCTCAATGACCGGCTTAAGGAGATCAGTTGGACCCATCGAGGTTCCACCTGTAGTAAGAAGTATGTCTGCACTCTGGAGGCCATGTTTAATAGCTGTGACGTGGGATTCGACGCTATATGACATTAGAGATACTGATTCACAAAGTTTGCAAGGAAAACTCAACTCGTCTGGTACAATACCAAGGTCGACTACTTCATAACCCATTCCCTCGAGAGCAGAGCGTAATGAAGGTCGATTGGTATCGTAAATACCTCCCCAATCATTGCCTGAACGTGATACAGGGTTTTGAAGGTCAACAAGTTCATTACCAGTACTCAGAAGAGCCACAACCGGCTTTCTGTAGACCTCGACCTGTGGCACGCCAACAATTATCAGTGCATTCCATCCTTAATCTTTCTGGTGACACTAACCTCCTTCTTTCCTACAAACGCCAAAGTCCCCACTTCGCCACCGCCACTCTTGATGATATCACCCTTCTGTAGGACAATATCGCCTATTCTGACGTCTGTACCAGGCAAACGGACGTTCTCTTTCTCCGGTACTTGCACGAGGATCTCGATCTCCTTTTCCTCCCCTTCAAGGGTGCCATCGGATTCGTTGTAAGTGGAAACAAGGCGAGTGTCTTCAACCATGATAACAGCATCGGCGCCCACGGGGAGGGGTCCACCAGTGTTCACACGGAACACTGAGCCAGGTGGCACGGGCTGCAAGATCGAATGAGTTTGCGACGTGAGAACTTGGTAGACTCCCGGAGGGTCAGTGGCTTTCAAGCTATTTGAGCGTAGTGGAAACACGGAATCAAATTAGCGTACATCTGACTGCATAGCCATCAACGTTCGTCGAGGGAAGCCGTGGCACGTCCTGTGATGCAGGAACGTCTGCAGCGAGAACGTAGCCTCTTAATCTATAGTCCACCTATCACATATTTAGAATTTATATGATGACCTAGAATTAGTAACGCACAGGTCGGACCTCAGTTATGAGACGATTAATGTTTTTCTCGATAAATTGCAGAGCCTCCTTCATAGATATTAGTAGATGCGGCGACTGCCTGTGGCGTGATGACACTTGAGGCAGAACTTGGTTAAAACTCATTTCCTTCTGTCAATGAAGGACTTGCCTGGTCCAAACGTCGACCTGGGCTGTGGAGCATGGTGTTGGTGGTCGTGATCATGATAGCGATGATGATGATGATGGCCGTGCTGTGAGCCATGGCCTCTAGGTTTCTCTCCGCCATCTTTTGCTAATTTGTCATGCACCTGCTCGCCCGTTCCCCCTCTAGTTAAGTCGATCGCATGCTCGACGAGACCTGCACTAAGTAGTGCTTCCATACTTTCCTTGACAGCTTTTACACTTCCTGGAAGGGTGATGACAAGTGTTTTCCCAATTGTTCCGGCGATAGGGCGTGAGAGAGCAGCGAGGGGTGTGTGCTCGAGGGAAGTTGACAAGAGGAGATGTACAAGACCCGATGCTTCACGTTCAAGCAAAGATTTGATAGCCTACAGTTCACTTCAGCCTGGAAGCGACATTAGGTATGTGTAAGGTCACCTCTGGCGTTATGTCGCGTGGCCCGAAACCAGTCCCACCTGTGGTGATGATCCAATCGATTTCCTCTTGCTCAGCCCATTTCTTGACCACTGCTTGTATCTGAGATATCTCATCTGGAACGCAGGCAAGTTCGCTGCACACGTAATTTGCGCCTTGAGCTTTGACGATCTCCTTGATCGTTGGTCCTGATTTGTCCTCTGCGAGGCCACGGCTGGCCGTATCGCTGACTGAGTTGCATACCTTCAATGCCTTCGCATGAGAGATTTGGATTGAATCCAACCTGTAAGCACAGCAACTCCAATGGGCCGCATAATCAGACGATAGATATGGGGATGGTCAAACCCAAAAATAGATCTTCTTGCGGGGCATGAAAAGCGTGTGTCACTGTGTGACTCTCGCTACGGCGACGCGTGACACGTCGTGAAATTTCGAACCTCGGGGTTGTTTTGTTCAATGACCAGTCTATCCCTAAGCCGCCTCTCCGGCGCTCTGAGGCTCACTTCTCCTCGTCTAACACGGAGCTATATTGCAGCTTCTGCGAAACATGCATGGGTTCCTCGTCAGCACCCCAGATTTATCCCGAACATGGTGCAGAAAGCACATGCAAGCACCGACGCAGCAGCACCTCCCGTCTCCGAGGACTTCAAGGTCGCCTCCTCTGATGCGCCTCCAGACAACATGGATTTCGAGGGGGGCGCCAATGGGAATGGAAACAGTTTAGGCGATGGAGCAACGGACTGGTCAAAGAGCTACCTAGGGCTAGCGGCACAACCATTCTCCAAGGAAGTCGGTGAAATATTGATGAGTCCTATTGATCCAATGGATATCGAGATGAAACCCGGTTCGTCATTTTCTAGTCTAATTCTCTAGTCCCATGCAAACTCATTCATTTCCAAGATGGTCTTATATATCTTCCCGAGATCAAATACCGACGTGTTCTGAACAAGGCATTCGGACCTGGTGGATGGGGATTGGCTCCACGCAGCGAGACCAACGTGGGTCCCAAGATTGTTAGTCGAGAATATGCACTTGTTTGCCAGGGACGGTGGGTTGCCACGTCTTGTCCTTTTCGGTCTGTTTTTTGACTACGAGAAGACTGGTGGCCATTGCCAGGGGTGAGCAGGAGTATTTTGACTCGTCCGGTATACCTACCGCGGCTGAGGCATGTAAGAGCAACGCTTTGATGCGGTGCTGTAAGGATCTTGGTGTTGCGAGCGAACTCTGGTGAGTCATTCTTTTTCTTAATTTAAACCGGAGTGCTGACATGTCGCAGGGATCCTCGTTTCATCCGTGATTTCAAAGCGAAGCACTGTGTAGAGGTCTTCGCGGAACATTTACCAACTAAGAAGAAGTAAGATTGTTTTCCCGATTCCTTGGACCTTTTCTCAGTATCCATTCTTCTGCAGGAAGAAACTTTGGCGTCGTAAGGACCAACCCAAGTTCACATATCCCTATCAGGAGTAATCATTATACTCTTTTTCATCTTACTCTGTAGAATATATTGCCAACCGCTTCACCTCCGCTCTTTTATCCTATTGTGGTAATCCCTAGTACACATCCTCCCTGCGAAATCGAGAAGAGACTCTCTTGCGAGTCGTGCTACAATATTCTCAGATCATTGTTTCGAACTCAATATCTTTGTCATCGCTTCTTTTGCTAAGGCTTGATCATAGGCGAATTTGAAGTTAGATGACAATGCCGGAGATCTATCTGTTCAAGTTATTTCCTACTTATGTATATACTTGCCTGCGGGATACCGTTTTCCTCCAAGCAATTTCAAACTTTCGAGAGTTCGGTGCTGGAAGCCATTACGTCATTGATCCCTCTTGATCGAGACCAGGAAATGAGGTTAGGTCTTATCAGTCACGCCGTCACAACTGTACAGTACCACTTATCCACATTCCCACCGCTTATTTGGTTCCCGAGATACCCTCAAGACAAAAAAATCATCAAGCATGAGGTTCGTGCGTCGTCGAAAGCTCTAGCTAGTGCACAGTTGACAATGAATACACAGTGGCAGCAAACTTTCAGTGTCAAGTGTGCGGGGCTCCATTAAAGAGCTTCTTGCCGATGCCAGCGGCGAGAAAAAGCGCAATTTCGTCGAGACCATCGAACTCCAAATCGGTCTTAAGAACTATGACCCCCAGAGGGATAAGCGTTTCTCTGGAACTGTCAAGTGCGCACTTCATCCCTGTACTTGTTTGTGAATTCAATCTAATCTTCAATATAGGCTCCCTCACGTTCCCCGTCCTCGCATGTCGATTTGCATTCTCGCCGATGCTGCTGACATTGATCGTGCCAAGCAAATCGAACTCGAATACATGTCTGTTGATGACTTGAAGAAGTGTGTGCACAATTTTGAAATTCAAGACTCGCATACTGACCTAGACTCTGTAGGCTCAACAAGAACAAAAAGCTCGTCAAGAAGCTCGCCAAGAAGTACGATGCTTTCCTCGCCTCTGAGGCTTTGATCAAGCAGATCCCTCGTCTCCTTGGTCCCGGTCTTTCCAAGGGTATGTCCGAAGATATTTCAGGTCAGAACAGAAATTTGACCCCGAAACTCAGCTGGAAAGTTCCCTACCCCCGTCTCGCATGCTGAGGACCTCTCCAACAAACTTATTGAGGTCCGCTCGACCATCAAGTTCCAGCTCAAGAAGGTTCTCTGCTTGGGTGTTGCCGTTGGTCACGTTCAGATGAACGACGACCAGGTCCTTGGAAACGTCATGTTGAGTATGTAGCGTTTCTTTTCACGATATCTCCACGTTTGCCTGACGTACTCCTTTCTATTTCTTCAGGCATCAACTTCCTTGTCTCGCTGCTTAAGAAGAACTGGCAGAACGTCAAGTCGCTCCACATTAAGACTACCATGGGCAAGCCCATCCGTCTCTTCTAATTGTCGTCTGTTCTTGGACGGACGAGTAGAGGGACTTGTGTGCTATGAAAAGGGAGAGTGGTGTTGTTGACGGGGGTCTACGGGTGTCGTAATGCATAACATAAAGCCCCGCACGCTTAGACCAACAGTCTCGAGGGGAGGCTGATTGGGAGCTGATACGATACTCGTGTAATCTTTGCTGCATTCAATCATTCTTGTTGCCGGACTAAGAACAAACTGTCCATGTGAACAGTATCAGGTACTCTAGCATGGTCAAGTATAACGCCTCTAAGTAGCTCGGGATTCTATGTTTTGTCAAAAGACCTGCTTGATCCAAGGCATTCATAGTTTTGTAGTACATACGTCAAGAATGGAAAAGGGAGACAGGGCGTGAGAATCTCGTCTTGCTCACTCCGGTCAATGCTCCCGCCTAGTACATCGAGCTCTGTACCACGACCATCATCAGCACTCGCTGTTCCACGTTCACAATCAAGCCTCTCTGTCCACAGACCTCCTTCTAGCGCGTCAAATAGGCCCCTGTCGCGTCTATCAACCCGCGGAGGCTACGTTCGACAGTCACGGTCGCGTCTCATCCCATTTGCACAGGCCCTCGTACGCCAGGTAACTGGCCTGGACGATGTCAGCGATGGAGAAGCTGCTACCTCGTCAAAATTCCGCGAGGCCGTTGATTATGTAGTCAAAAATCTGGACATGACGACATTGAGTAAAGGTGCGGCTAGTGTCGATATGAAAGAAATCGATCGGCAAATACATGGGTGCGTGTAACCACCACATTTTCATGTACAGAAGAAGTTTTGAGATTTATCTGTAAGTCATTCCCTCAAGGCGCGTCTCAACGCCCAGGATGAAGTGGGGAAAGCACTGGAGACATGCTACGCTGATCTGAAGGTCAACATGGAGAAGGGACGCGACCTTGACAAGGAAATCACAGTAAGCACTCATATAATCTCAATTTTCTCGTATTGAACATACTCTATAGGCCTCGCACTTTCCAGATCACCTCCAGTTCCTCGTTCGTCTAAACCCTGACGATTCTAAATCAACATATTAACCTGCTGGATAGATCAAACTTTCGAATCCTCCAACAACCCTTACAGAGCACCACGCTTCTTCCATTTTATACAGTCGTGCGCACCCATCATCGCCACCTTCAGCTCTGACGTGGGATACCATCCTCGCTGAGGAGCCCTTTGAGGGCGAGCACTGGGAGGGCGTGTATGGTGTCCCATCAGGATGGATCCGACGAGATGAGACACAACCAAGGGGATTCTACGACAGAGAAAAAGAGAGCCAACGACTCGATTGGGACAGTCGCTGGAGTACACCATCGTTGTCGCCTCTCAACTCTGACGACCTTGAATTGGATGCTGATCAGGAGGAGGAGAAGAGAGCTCTTGCTGGGTCGGATAGCTCTTATTATAGTGAGCCTGAAAGTGCCAGTGAGGATAAGCATGCGGAAGGACGTGACAGACTGGCTGATGCATACGGGGAGACTGCGCCGAGGAGGTTACCGCTACAAACATATACACATCGTAAAGAGTTCGAGGCACTGCAGGCGAAGCAATATTGGCGTGAAGGGTGGAAAGGAGATGTTGATCCATTACGGAGAACGAGGTTTGATATTGGGGATGCTTCGACTCTGGGTAAGTAACCTTGCTCTGATAACATGAACCGCGAGTCAAGTCGGAATAGGACCTACACTGCGCAGAGTGTTGCAAACTGGCAGTCCCTTCACAGGCACAACTGCGACTCTTGATGCCTTGGTGCAGAACGAGGTGTGTATATGTTGGCATACTTGAGAAGTGCTCATCTCGTTTGATACAGAGGTATATCAATGAAGAGGATGCAGTTCGAGAGGTTCTGATGGTACTCCAAGGAATGAAAACCATTCTCTTTCAATGGAATGAACCCGACGAGAACCAACCTGAAGCTATGTTCACTGTGAGTTGCATTCATCAAGCGTAAGAACAAGCTCAATTGTAGACTTTCGGACTAGACAACTAAGTCCACTCCGCACTTGCTCCACCTGTCTCTCAACGCGCAAGCATCTTTGTTCTCTTCCTTTGCAAAGACTGCCACAACTTTACAGCATCTGCGCCATTTCGTGTCGCGCGTCTTTTTAGAAGCACAAAAACACCACCAACCTCAAACACAGCAGCCTCGTTCAGGAAAAGGCAAAGCACGAGTCACACGAACTCGGGAAGCATTTGCAGACGCTGTTGACCAAGAGATTAGAACCCTGGAGACGTGGTGTGCTGCCCGTGAGGAGGCTATGTGTCGCGCCTGGGGCGGTGCTAATGAGCGGTGCTCGCCTTTGTCGTCACCCCTAGACTCGAAGACTGATTCATCAACCGGAAATCTTACAATAAGCCTCCTTAGTACTGAGAAGGCCGTCCACGACACATTCCAGCAGACCTTCGATGTGCTCCTCGACATTGTCAAGTCGGTATACCCCGAGCCTGACGCTTCTGCGCCCTCTACCTCCCGAGTGAGGACCCAGTCTCTAGCAGCAGTGAGCGCGGATCTATTAGATTACCTCTTTGCAAGTGTCCAAGCCCACATGGAACGAAACGAACATACTACCGCTGCCGCGCTGCTTCGAGTTTTCGTCCATTCGGCCGATCCTATCTGGGGTATGATGGGGAAATGGCTGCAAGATGGGATGGGGTTGGGTGTAGCGATTGGTTCTGGAGACACATCGGGTATGTGGGAGCTTGATGAAGAGTTCTTCATCGAGAGCAGTGGTCTTGGATTGGGAATGACAGGGATTGGCCTATTAGACCCTGAATATTGGAAGGAGGGTTATGCATTAAGGGAGGGAGTTATCGCTCTGGAGGGTGAAGGGGAGGATGCGATAGAGAGAAAGCGAAAAACGATCCCGTTGTTCTTAGAGCATGTCGCCGAGCCAGTATTGAGTGCTGGGAAGGCTGTTGGACTTCTGAGGGCGTTAGGGGTACCATTGTCATCGATCACAGCGGGGGAAGGTGACAATTGGCACTCATTCAAGCAATTGGTGCACCCGTCGTTATCGCAAGTTGGGAAAGGGGAATCTGATCGACAAGAACCGGGTGACATGCTGTTCTCGATATCTATTGACACGCTGTCGCGAATGATCTATGAACGACTGTTGCCACGATGTGATGCGGTGGGTGCGCTGCTTGCCCAGGTCCTAGTAGAAGATTGCGCGCTGTGGAGCCATCTATTGAGCATTGAGGACTTATTTTTCATGAGACGAGGAGATGCAATGAGCCACTTCACTGATGTTCTTTTCGCCAAAGTACGTCTCTGAATGACTGTTAGGATAGTCTCATCTGATGACTTTGCAGATGGACGCACAACAATCATGGAGTGACTTCCACTTCTTGAACACAGCTTTCCGTGACGTGGTAGATGCAAGTGCCAACGTTGGCGCAAAAGTGTGGATCCAAACGCCCCTCGTGCGACTGTCATATCGAGGAGGCAAGGATAAAGATCGGTCCATAACGAGAACAGTGAAAGCGCTTGATGGTCTGGCAGTGGAGTATGCCGTGCCATTCCCACTAACATATATCTTTCAACCAGACGTCTTACAAGTGTATGGAGAGGTCTTGGTTTTGTTGCTACAGATCCGAAGGGCTAAAGGTGTACTGGAACGAATACTAGTCAGGGCTGAAGGACGGACAGAAAGGCTCGGAAGTGAATTGAAAGGGTTTTACGCAATGAGGAGTCGTCTCAGTTGGTTCATCAAGTATGTTCAAACTTCAAATGACCTACTTTCGGCCACCTTTGACATGACTCCACAGCACCCTTTTGAATTTTTTGACAACTTATGTGCGGATTACAAAGATCATTTGAGTTCCCTGTTAGAATCAATCATTTCTTCAAAATAGGTCATACATACTCAAGTAATCAAATTTCATAATGACCTCCGGAAAGTAAATTCTCTGGATGAAATAGTGCAGTTGCATGATGATCAGTATGTGTTTTGTCAAAATTTATTAGGATGTTGTGTAAAACTGTCTTCTAGCCTTGAGAAAATCCGTGGTCGTTGTCTCTTGAAACCAAATGTAGGTACACTATCTTTTCGTCAAAAATATGGCTGATGTATCGCTCACAGACGTCCTCGCTCCATCGAGTCATACTCTCGATCCTTGACATGGCGTTGCATTTTGCAAACTTTTTTGTCGTCTTCGCAGGAGACGGAACGACCACACACGACGTTTCGCGTCGGTCAATATCGATGCGGCGCCACCGCAGTCGCCGTCAACGCCGCAATGCTATTGGCTTCTCGCAATCGTTGCGCGACCTTCAGGATAGCTCTGGCTCAGACGAGGATGACAATGACATCGCGAGCCCTGATGCTCCTGAGCCTTCGTTTTCTGTAAATACCTCGATGTCTTATGTAGAAGAAGGGGTTCAGGCACGCATGGACAAGATGTCATCCGAGCTAGATGGACTTGTGCGTTTCCTGCGGCGTGGCGTGGAAAGCCTGGCAGGAGGAACGGGAGAAGCAGCTCCAGCATATGGCGTACTTGCCTTTGCTCTTGAGGATTGGGATACCTGAGCCGTGGCTTGGACTCAGACGAAAATATCTATGGATCTCTCGTGCTCTTCAAAATACGTATCATTACACGCTATGGACATAATGGTCAGGCTAATGTTTCTCGATTCGCATCTCAGCATTATCGTTGCTTGCCAGGATGGTTTGACTTCCTATCTTGTCTCTTGTTGACGCCTCCTAACAATATTTTGAGGATTGTTTCCGGGGGAAGATTACCCCGTGTCAGATCGCAAGGCGTGGTATCAACAATGTCCTGATGGTCATGGTTGAAATTCTCAATCATACAACCGATCGACGATCTGTTCTATACTCACTCGCAGGTTATTATATCTCTCGCTCATTGCATCGTCAAGTTCCATGAGAAACTCAGATGCTTCTCTCGAGTCTCCAATCTGCACAAACTGAATACCAACCTTGAATGTATGTCAGTCAATTGAGGGCTTCTTCCCGATGTTGTCGAACTCACTTGATCCGGAGGTACATTGAGTTTATCTAGACGCCTCGCAGCTTGCACAATGATAGACTCGGGGTCATCACCTGAATGAATGTCAGCTCTAAACAGCTTGCGATCAGGGTAAGCAAGCAGTATGTACTTGGCATTCCGTCAGTGATGACGATGATGTTAACGGGCTTGATGCCACAGAGGCCAACCGGGTCTTGACTGTGAGCGCGTTCAAGATTGGCTAGATAGCCACGTAGGAGCTCATCAAGTTTTGTTCCTAGGGGAGTAAAGTTCTCTTTTGGAGATACACGATCAAACAAACTGATGACGTCTGGAGCGCTCTGAATGAAACAGAATTCAGGAGTGTGACAAGATTGGAAACGAAAAGATGCGTGCCTTCATCTTCGTTCCACTCACTTTTGAGTGAATGAAGTGAACATCAATCCCATTTTTGTCATAATTCGTTGCGATGTCGGCCAACTCCGCAAATGCTTTTGCGGCCTGACATTCATTTAGACGATTACTACACTTCTGTCGTATAAGGACTCACTTGTTTCCACATCCCACCCTGAGCCATAGAAAGAGAGTCATCGACGAGTACTACTGTATTATACCGGCTCAAGATCTGCAAAGCATCCTCTTGTGTGGATTTCCGCATTGGAGTTTGGAGCCCTATGTAGGTTTGTGTAAATCAATTTCCTAGTATGTGTTAACCGTGACAAGCCTACATCTTGCTTTATCCTCACGACTCCAGTTGTTAAACTCAGAAGCACCTCCAGGTGCAAAAGACCCAGAAATAGGGAAATCAAGCTTGGGCTGAGGTTCAGGTATCACAGAGGAGTCAACGATATGAGCACATAGAGAATAGGATGGGGGAGGGGCCTGATCAGAAGGCAGAGAGACCTGGTCAAGGTTTGGATTGAACAGGTACTGTTTCTGTGTCTTTCGAGACGAGGGTGTATTGCCCATTTGAGCAAGTGTAGATCTAAGATGGGTAGAGGTGCTGGGGAATCTGCAAAATAGGAGAGCTCGACCGCTAATCCTTTATAAAGAAGATTGTGAGGCGGTACCGGTCTTTTTAATTTGATTAAGGACTCTGAGCCTTCTTGATCACAAATAGAGGTAACAAAGTGTCTATCCCTTGTATTGTTTCAGTTTATCCTGCCGATGTTTTGTCGTTGTGGGGAATTGCCAGTGGACATCAGTTGTTTGCAACAATAACTTGGAATAATCATATGAATCTGGTTCATAATTCGCAGGTCAATCTATGGGCGCTTTCAGGAACTGATACTGTCTAGTCATACATGCTCAAATACATACCTTGGGAGCATGTTGTGCAATGCAACTGCAGTGGTCTTTCATCACAAACTTGAATCAGTTTCCTCATCGGAGATCAATTTCAAGTATACCATGTGACGTCCATAGCTGTGCCATGATGGTACACACCAAACGAAAACGTTAAGAGACTTCTTACCTATTCTAGTAAGAGAGCGAAGAGGCAGTCTAAGGCAGTTCGCGGACGCGCCTTCTTGTTCCAAATGCTATGAACTCATGTGCTTTCAATCTTACTTATTAACCAAGTATGCCTTCTGTGCCTGGATATGCTCTCGTGCTGATTTACAACTTACCCCCACGGGTCAAGATGTGTTTCGGAAGTCAGGAGGAAGACCAATATGTATAGGGTGTCGAAACAAGGAATGTTGTTTCTAATACTGGCGAGAATAGCATGCATTCTGAGCGATTTTGCTGAACAAGGTAACCATTCTCTTAAAGCAAAGCTGTATGTCGCGTAAGCAAACTACGACGAGACATAGAAAGAAACGAACATGTCACGAAAATATGGCATAATCCGCCATTAATGTCAATACAACATTGTCATTCACGAAGCGCCCCTACCAACCAGCGGTATAACAAGTTCTTGGCATAAGCAATTACGATGTTGGCCCCGAATCGAGTTCCTAGATTATTGCATAACCGCTAGTACTGCAGGAGATGCTCTTTGCAGGGTGAAACTACGGACAGGTCTTACACCTGTAAACATTGGCCGTATGTGTCGCATCTGCAGTCCACTCAGCTCCATAGGTACACGAAGAGAGCACCTTGGTCTGTGGGTTGATAACTTCAGGCACTTGGCGCCAACCTTATCACTTTAGCTACGTAGCATATCCAGTTCCTGAGCAACAAATCAGTATGTAACCCATCACTTGTGTGATGTGAGTAACACACCATTGCCTGTGTTTCAGATTCTAAAGCCTTCACCTCCTCCTCTAATCGTTCCCGTTGTTTAGTAAGCATGTGAAGCCGTCGCACTTCAAGCTTTTGAGGACCAAGTATTCCAGCGGTTGACTGAGATTTAGCGCGTGCAGATTCCACCTAATCGGCTTTAACTTGCCTGCTCAATCAGAAGAAGGAAAGTAGAATAACCTTCGTTTGAAGAGCGCTTTCTTTCTTGTACAACGCGTGTAGGCCTTGTTCGGCGCGTTCAATAAGTTCATTGACAGCCGGCTCTATTTCGTCAACAAGGTCCGCTTTATATTTCTTCACGGTGCCCTCATCTACAAGCAAGAAGACCTAATGTCAAATTAGACAGTGTTATCATTGTATCTGGAATCTACACACCCTCTGGCTCTCTAATATTTTAGTCATCCTCGGTAGATCGTAAGTCCCATTCCTGAGGAGTTGCTGTGCTTCATATGCCTTTAAACTCGTAAGACCTGTTAAGAATCTGTAGAATCATTGATCGACGCGCCTCTTCACAGCAATCCTCCATTGCCATTACACATTCCTCCAGATTCGGTGGACATATAGCTTGTATGTCGCCCCGATATAGCTCTGGTCCGCCAGCAAACACAGACTCTCTAGCTTTGAGATTGGCACGCGACAGGCGCGACATTGGGCGGGCACGATGTCGCAAGTGCCGTGGTCAACTGGACATTGACTTGTTGCAGCAGTCGTAAAATCACGTGCATCGGAGTTGTAAATTCGGTCTATATAAACGGGAGAATTTTTCGTGGATTCTCCAAGTGTCCGACCTCAACCTTCTGAAGCACCAGCTTGTGCGTAGACGTTAACTCGTCTGATGGTGTTTTGAATTCAGGTTGACGGAGCGAGGCGTCTTTCGGGATGCTCACGAGAATAAGCAGCACCTCAGCTCGCCTTCAATGCTCGAGTCCACTTCGGTGTCGAATCGAGTGTCGTGGGCTTGACGCTTTTGTGTATGCATAGTCATATTCCTGTACCTGCCGTACCCCCTCCTGCGGGAGTTGCTACTATGTGGCCTTGACGGTCTGGTTAAACCATGACTCGAACATATTTTATATCATAACTTCAAGAGATTTTTTATCTGCAGACAGCCTAGATATTAGAATCCAAACTCGTATCAGTCATCAACTGTTTTTTGCATTCAATATTTGTGTAGAGGGCCTGAACAGTATGTATTGTTCCTGACTTGCTTGTGAAAGGCAACATGAATTCAAGTTAATACGCCACAGAAGAAAATGTACACAACCAGTCTCAAGTCCAGCTACTTTATTTATCAGCAAAAGCTGGGATTCGTAGAGCCAGCGATTCGGCGCTGCTACATAATATCAATGGAACTACATGATACAGTATAAGGAGACTGGTACACGGATATCACCTGGTGTATGTATACTTACTTGTGACATGCAGCGGTGTACAACCGTGAACGAAGTATAATGTAGATGATTATGGATTTTGAAACGCGAAGAACAGGGAAGCCGGCACTTGACAGGAGGTAACGTTCAGCACGGAGCTCGTCAACGTGGTTCGCAGTGAGTTCAAAATGTATGGTCCATCCGCCCGGGAAGTCAGCGCTATGTAGTCACCCTTGCAAGTTCTCGAACTTCGAAGAGGGTCGAAGCTAGGGCCAATCACGTGTCCTCCATTTTCCTTCCTAACGCCCGTCATCTTGAACTCCCAACCATGTCGTCAAGTTCCTCACAATACATCAACCGGAAGACCGTCAATGCGTCCTATCGACCTAAAGCCGGGGTAAGCGGTCAAAGTGGATAGGAGAAAAGAGGTTCAATGTTAATATAGGCCATGTCTCCTGGACTCCAACGCGCTCGAGCACCCTATCGCGTCAGGAACGCAGTGACTGGTATTGCACTCGGAGCTTTCGCCTGTGGAATATGGGCGTACTCTATCAGTGCCGTTAAACAGGACGTCTTTGACGATGTGGATGAGGAAGCACGGGCATTGGCACGGACAGGAACGGTGAACGAGGCATTGAAGGCGGAAGAAAAAAACACACAGGCAGCTGTAGTCTCTCAGCCAACTGAGACGAGCCCAATAGCGCCGACGAGCACGAGCGTACTCTCACCAGCACCCTCAACGACGTCCACACAGCCCCGAGGACTTTTACGACATTTAGATGGCAGGTTTCCTCGTTTGCTGGATCCTGAAAGCAAAACTTTCATCTGGGGAGCACCGCCAGTGGATAACATTGGAAAAATGGGACGGTCATGAATTTGATATGGAGTTACAACATGGTACTTGTCTCTCAGAATCCGTATAATATTCACCACTATTGGTGTGATAAGATCTAGCCTAATCCCCAGATTCCCGCCTTCCTAACTCCTTCAACCAGCGCGTCAACATTACCCAACATTGTTCCGAGGAGTTCCTTCTTTTCTTCTGTCGTTCTGGTTTTCTCTGTTCTATGTAGGCATGGTTCATTTTCTACTGCCCGAAGCCTAGACATGTTTTTGGTTGAGGCATGCCTGGACACACCATCAGACCCTGTTCGTGACAGGGGTGGTTTCTTTGGGCTCTGGGGCTCATATTCAACTTCCCTTCGTAACATCATCAAGGAACGCGGTTGCAGTTGCTGAGGTCTTTGACCAAGCGATGGTGAGCGAGGAGGTGTTTTTGGTCGGACAATTGAAGATGGTTTGTCGGGAGATGATACCGACGAAGATACCGTCAAATTAGAGGCGTTTGACGACATTGGAGAAAACAAATTTGCCGAACCACTAGATGTGCTTGAAGTGCTGGATGCAGAGGCTGATGCCTTGTTTGACAGGAATGAGAATTCAGAGGATCTGAGTCGCGATGATGAGGGTCGCAGGGGTCTACTGTTGAGATAGGGTTTGGAAGGTTTTAACGGCGTCGTCGGTGCTGTGAGAGATGGCGTTGGGACGGAAGATATTATTATGTCTCCTTCTGTGGACGTCGGGTTTTCATCGAGGAGATAAAAGTAGAGAAATTCTAAGCACTTCATTCTGAAAGCGAAGTGTATGCGTGAGTGAGAATCGTGTGTTGCCCGGGTGACTGACCTGACTTCTCGTGGCGTCCCAGCCCTTTTTAGAATTTTGACAACGGCCTGTGTACCATTTGCATCCTCGAACGCACGAAGTGCGACAGGGGCATCTACAACTATGCACAGCATCGTGTCAATAACAACGGATGATAATGGAGGGGCCACAGATGCAGCAGCACGCGACGGTGTGTCAGTCGGGGACGATTTATGGACGGGAAGATGGCGAGAAGCTAATAGTAGGTCGATTAGGACCTGCAAGACGACAGTCGTTAATTCAATCGGTTCCATCGATACACGAGGCACTTGCCTCGAGAGCATACTTTCTGCCTAAGAAGGCTTTACTTGCGGAATGATTCAAAGACACGCCTTGAATTAACGAAAGCGAGAGGGCCAGTTGGGACGACAGTTTAGTTGCTTGTATCTCTCTTTCGGCTGTAGATATATATCAGAGTTAGAACAACATGCATTTGAAGGCACTCAAACGATCCATTGATCCCTTGTTTGTCAAGGCCTCTAGTGTAGATGTCGAGGCACTTATCCACGCAATGAGACGTAGGGGTACTGATGAAGTCAGCATCCTAATAAAACGATGCAGCCGAAGCATTGCTCACCATTACATTCGAAAGTATATTGTAACGCATTAAAGTTGAACAGATCCTCCGAAGAGTCCTTCGGAATACATGCCGCGGCAAGGTAGCGCTCTATCCGGTGCAGCGCACGCGTTTTGGCTTCAGAAGGTGTTCGAGTAGATGACAACTGCACGCGACCACAACGTAAAAATGTGTTAGTGTTCGTTAGCGCTGCAGATCGTGGGTCACGTACGTCATCCAAAGCGTCCTGCAGAGCATCTTTCATGGCCTGTAGGCGGTCTTCCATCCAAAAATTGGGTGTCGTCGCTGTCAGGAACGATGGTTGAAGTTGCAGCAAAGCGATGAGGTCAAATTCCGTTTTGGGAACGCGTTCCTTCTTGCCACGTGATGGAGACACGAAGGCCTGGGTCATATTTCGAAAGGTATTTGGACAGGGATCTCAGCGTGGGTAGGCAACTGCGGGTAAGCTTCCCAGGTGTTCTCTCCTCAACTCCATACTTACCATGGCCCCCATTCGTACTGTGAGCAGCTCAGAAAATGAAGACATAAGTATTCTAAGATGTCACTGTCAACAGCAATGGACTCGACTCATTCGTTTCGTTGCGAATGAAACGTCCCGTGTACACATTGGTCAACCTGTTGACGAGGCTCTCGATGGTAGCTTACTACTTCATTTCATCCTAACATCAGAAGTTCTAACCTCTCCTCCAGTCGGCTTGGCTGCCTACCAGAGAAAATCTATCAAGGCCTTTGAGATTGTAGGATCCGCGCTCGACCCAGCGGCGCAAGTGACACCGAAAGTGCTCACGGTCAAAACTCTCCTTACTCCTCTATCAAGAGAAGAAGTCAAGTTGGTTCGTTGCCTCGGGCTCAATTACGTCGATCATGCAGTACGTCTTCCCAGCCGTTCATTGCCTCTAAGTGACCAGCATGACCACTTATGTCTGGCTAGGAAGAAGCGCGCTTACCAAAACCAGAGTAAGTTTGATATTTCATTCTTCTTCCTATTTCTCAGATTTTCTGCTTTCGTATCCAGTTTTCCTGTCTTATTCTATAAGCCAGTAACGTCTTTGATCGGACCCTTGGCACCTGTCATTATCCCAAAGGTGGCGCAACCACCAAAGGAACACGTCCCAGATTACGAAGTCGAGCTCGTCATCGTCATTGGAAAGGCTGCCAAGAATGTCTCCGAGGCAGACGCACTTGACTACGTGCTTGCCTACAGCGGTGCTAACGATGTAAAACTCCTTCGACCTTCTATAGAAATATAAGCCATGACACATTTTCTAGGTCTCTTTCCGCAAACATCAAATGGCGGTCTCTCAATGGAGCTTCTCCAAATCATTTGGTCGGTCTCTCCGACTTCAATGGAAGTGTCTATCCTTATTGAACTCTGCTTAGACAACACTAATCCTTTCGGGCCATGCTTGGTTTCATCACGCCTCATTACGGACCCTCAACGTATCGAATTGAAGACGACTGTCAACGAAAAGTTACTTCAGAACGGCAACACTGCGTATGTCCCTCTGTACCGTATGGTATCGACTGCACAATTGAGCTCATGGCTGACATAGAGAGCAAATTTTTGGCGTTCGTCGAACTGTTTCGTTCCTATCTCAGGGCACGACACTTGAGCCCGGCACTATCATCCTTACTGGGACTCCCAAAGGAGTAGGTTTTGTGAAGAGTCCGCCACTGCACCTCAAACATGGAGACAAAATGAGTGTCTGGCTCAGCCATGGCATTGGCACGCTCTACAATGTTGTAGAAGAAGAAAAATCCACTTCTCAAGCCAAGCTCTGAGGATAACACAGTTCTTACTGGTTTGACAGAACACTCATCGAATCCTGTAATACACTTGTACGCTAGGATATCATCGATCTTTGAATACATGTATACGTACATTGAGGAAGAGCTATCATTTACATTCGAGTTGAGTGTCTTTCTGCGGCCTCGTCATCACTTCTCCTGCATACCCAACCCACCAAGCACAATCAGCTTCTTGTTCATATACTCCTCGATCCCATGGCTGCCCTCCCGTCCAAGACCACTCTCCTTGACACCTCCGAAAGGAATAGGAGCCTGGCTGAGGAAACCGGTGTTGACGCCAACCATCCCCACCTCCAGCTTCTCAGCCACACGCCACACGCGACCAATATCCCGAGAGAAGAACCATCCGGCGAGACCAACATCAACGTTGTTGGCAAGCTTCAAAACTTGTTCCTCTGTCTCGAATTTGCACAAAGCGGCAAGAGGGCCAAAGGTTTCCTCTTTGTTGAGTTGCGCATCGACAGAGACGTCAGACAGGACGGTAGGTTCGAAGTAGGATGTATTAGGGATACCCTTGCCACCGATGAGGACTTGTGCACCCTTTGCGATAGCATCTTCAACGTGACGAGTGACTTTCTCAACCGCGCGAGCGTGAATGAGAGGTCCATGCGTGCTAAATGATATTGTCAAAAACTGGCCATATGGATGATGCTATGTATCGACATACATTCCAGCCTCAAGGCCATTTCCGACCTTGAACTGTGCTACGCGTTCGGCGAGGCGCGACGCAAAGTCGGCATATACAGAAGAATGAACGAAAATACGATTGGCGCTGATACATGTTTGACCGGTGCTTCGGAACTTGCAAATAATTGTAGCTACCGATGGCTCGATAAGGGTGAACGTCTGCAACTAAGTCACTTACCGTCCACAGCTTCGTCAAGATTGGCGTCATCGAACACGATGAATGGCGCATTACCCCCAGCTTCAATAGAAACTCTGCAAGAACTGAGGAGAGACGATATAATCAAAACGAAGAAACGCACTTCTTGAGAGTGGACGCCGCCATGCCGTAAAGAAGTTTTGCCACGGCCGTGGACCCAGTGAAAGTAACTTTTTTGACGATCTTGTTCTCGCACATTTCCTTCCCAACCTCAATGACATTCTTAAAGGTCGGAACGACATTAATGACACCATCAGGAACCCCGGCTCTTGTAGCGAGCTGGGAAGCGCCTCAATAAAGACTTATGTTTAAACGAGGATCGACAAACCTCTGCTAGTGCTAGGGCAGAGAAAGGTGTTTCGGGTGGTGGCTTGACCACAGCAGTGCATCCGGCAGCTAGTGCTGCTCCAAGTTTTCGAGTGATCATTGCAGAAGGGAAGTTCCATGGAGTCAGGATCGAACTTGAGAATAGTCGGAGTGAGTTGAAGTGTAGTAAGACAGGAAGGCAACATACACGACACCTATGAATCAATGCAAGGTGAGAATGGATTTAGAACAGTCTGAAACTACTGACCAACAGGCTGCTTTATTACAATGCTTCGTGAGTTTGGGATTGCAGATGGGATGTGTTCTGTATAAGTATGTTCAAAGCTATCCGACGAGTGATGCCGTAGAGGTCGTACCTCCGTAGGTTCTGACGGCCTCCTCGGCTGCATAAACATTTCAGCCTTGATTCCACGTCAAAGATTAAGAACGATGCTCACCGAACCACTGTAACGCACCAAAAATGTTAACCCAGTTCAGCTTCCAAAATGCTTCGTCTCACCTCAATGAAAGACGCGCTGTAGAGGTTTTCTCCCTAAGGAGACACGTAAGTCTTCGATAATATAACCAGAAAGGGTTCATTAGTAACCTTGCCTTCCGCAAGAGGCTTCCCATTCTCAAGGGTCTGTAGAGTGACACACGAAAGTGAGCAGGTGATGACATCAGAAGTGAATTACGTGGGACTCACAATAAGGCGGCCCAAGTCATCGTGGTGCTCCTGCATTAGCGTATAAAACTTCTTTAGGATGTCATGGCGATACTGTGAGCAGAGTATTACAGTCAACTTGAGATGTGTATGAGAGATGTTGAGCACACCTTCGCTGTTGTCCTACTCCATGCTGGAAAGGCTCTTGAGGCGGCTTCAATAGCCTCCTTTGTCTCTGCCAGACCCATGTCCGGAACCGTTCCCAGCTCCTCGTTTGTTGCAGGATCTGAGGTATCGTCGCCGATCCTAAGCTCGATAAAGAGTGGCAAGGGGTCTACCCACTAGTAACAGAGATCCTCTCCCCGTTTTTCGCATCGATCCACTTGCCATCGATAAGACCCTGGAATTTGACTAGGGAAGGGTCTTTGAGCCCAAACTACCGAAGAAATTCAGGACAGGGAGTGCGTAGAGTCAGGTCGATACCCACCGCAACAGCCTGTGTGCTTGCCATTCTGAAGGTCTGTGAGCGATGGATTAGATAGAATTTTCTTTGTAGATGAAGATAGTGTGATGGTCGAAAGCAAGATATAACTCTCATCCGGCCCACAAATGGCTCCAAACCGGCCATGAACGTCCTATTCAAGGTTGGCAATGACCACACGACCGGATGCAATTCACTGTACACGTGATCCCTTATGACGACACGACCGACCGATTCATTTCTCGTCTGCCAAAAATACATAGTGCTGTGTACAGTGATGCATCAAATACTCGATCATTAATGCTTCTTTCCACGTCCAGTTTTTTTGGTAGTTTCAGCCACCTCCAAAAATCTGCCGATTTCAAGCGCGTTCCGTGCTACTTGATTGATATGCTTGAAGCGATCTGGTCCAAGATGAATACCACCAAAATATCGGGTCACTATGACCAGAACATTGTTGACTTCCTGCATGTCCGCAATTATGTATGTCAATTCAGATAATTCCACCTTAACGTACCAGAATTTGCAACAGGTGGGCTAGACGACCACCAGCAGCTGTTTCTCCATCGTCGTCATTATCTCAAGAGCCAGATAAGCATTGAATTGTTACAATAAGAGGAGTGTGCCTACCTTGATGCAGAACCGGGCCCACCTGACATCGCCATGCATTAATGATAGGATGGGCGGCACGAGATATTCGACGGTCCGCCATTAAATGGGACAGAACAAGAGGAACCTAGAGATCACCTTGTCCAGAAGTGCGAGCGGGCGACAGGTGGGTGAACTCTACCTCTGAAGGGTGAGATATCCGACATGCACGTCCTACAAAGACACTCTTCCGATCTGTAATAGGTTCTGCCATAAATAACTCAAGGCCTTCCGGCAACGAGTTCGAGGAGGGTTGAATAGATATCACATCCTCTGACGAAGGATGACGGTCTTCGACTTCCGATGGCGGTGCATCTATGGCTCGACTTGGATGTTCCTTTGCATCTTCCCTCAGCAGTTCCCCAGCCTTCTCCATGCTCAGACGGTTTTCATACCACGCAGTGCATTGCTCAACAATGCTTTGCAGTCCATCGAATACACAAACGGTATCGGCTGTCCACTCGACTCCATTTACAGAGATAAACGTCCGTAGGACAGATCCGAAAAGCCCAGAGTCTGCGCCGAACGCTCCGACATAACGAGAAAGGAGTTGAAGTTGAGGCGGAGAAGAGACAGGATATGTTTCAGGAAGGGAAACGAGGACTCGCATTGAAACGTCCTCATGGGGTGATGATAGGCTAGATATAAGTCTCTGGCATACAATTGATCAGATTGATAACTCACTTCAGTTTGACTTCGTATCGGATCGCATCGTCTGTCGAGGTTTTATGCCTGTCTTGTTGCGTCCGAGGTGGATTCCAGAGCTTGACTGCGTTTTCACCAAAAATCGACTGTAGCACTGTCCGACTCGGGTGAGTCATCTTCACAAAAAGGGGAATGGAGCGAACCCTCTATCTCTGCGGCGACTGCCTCTCTATCTGGGTCCTGAGATAACCTCTGAACGAAAGCAACCAGTTCCTGAGCATCATCCTCAGTCGTTGACGATGGTGGTGGAGAAAACATGGGCCGGCTGAACGGGCCGGTCATATCCAATTGTAAATCCGATCAATTATAATCCGTTACGGAGTTGTTCACAGTTCAGTAACTTAAACCAACCCCACAAGTGCTTCGAGGTATTTACTATCTGCGTGTCTAGTGACTACTCAAGAAACTTTTTTCTATGCCTGCGCCCTCCTCTGTCCGAGTTGTGGTTCGATTGCCTTGGGACCGACCTGAGGCCAACGCTCTTGTCGACCCGCCTCCAGTATGTCAATATTTCGTTTTTGTGATCAAGAAACCAATTTTCGTACTCAGATAGAATGGAATTCTGAGAAGGCTGACATATTGTGGAAGTACATCGAACGCTCACGCTCGAACGATAGTGGAGGTCCAGATTGTAAGTGGCACTCTTTTGACCGGAGATCTCTTGACGAAGAGCGACAGGGAAAGGACTCGCTGCTCATCTCGATGTCCCACTACCATACCTACTCTACCGCGTAAATGCTAGGTTTCAGGAAGAAATTCGCGGCTTGAAAGATATCCAGGGTGTGCTCAGTCCTTCAGGGAGCCAGCCACCGAGCCAGCCGTTCGACGCAGGAACATCCAGCGAGAAATCACCTACCACAGTGCGACCCGCAAACCGTCTGTTGAGCATTGATCGGTCTGGCCGTTTCTCGACAACACCGCTTGGCGTTCGTGCGCGCTTAAACTCGCTGGGAAACAACTCTCTTAAGGCCAGGAAGGCAATGTCGTCATCAACGTTGACGCTTCAAGCTCAGAAGAAGACGCATGGCCAAGGCTTACGCCCAACGACCCCTCCCTCCTCAGAAGGCACAGACTCGGAAGAGGAGGAAGCACGCAAGGAGGAAGAAGCCGACAGAGAAGCTGAAGAGCAAGAAACTCTCAACCGTAAACTTCAGAAGCTGCAAGAGATGATAACAAACGAAGGTCTTGGGCTCGTGAGCTCTTCACGTCTCCAGAGCAAGGGTCAAGCCCCCGATCGGAGTAGATCAGGACATGGATCTATGGTAGGCAGCTACAGACAGGATGGGCTGTCCAGCAGCAGCAGTGTTAGCGCGAGTCACCATAGTCTCTCGAGTACGAGCTCACAACAGGGTTCGATTCCTGATATACCCTCCCCACCTTCAGAATCACAGCATCGCACTACCATACAAAGACGTCTGTCTGTCAACAAATCATCGAGTCCTCCTGCGCTCTCCCCGCGCAATGCCCTAGGGCAGAGATTCAGGCCACTGGTTGATCGCGCGACGAGCAGTGAACACAGCAGTAGTCATGGGTCTGAGGCTTCCAGTTTCAGTGACCTCAGCGGTGAATCGTATCTCAACAGTCAATGTCAAAAACTGATCTTTTGTGTATGTAGATGCAGATCTATCTTCATCGGCATTGGAGAGTGCATTGATGTCCAACATCCGAAGTGGGGGCTCTCGCATGTGGGTCCTGACGTTACTTTCTCGATTTACTCTGAAACTACCCCCTTCTACAGTTCTCACTTCACCCGTAGTCGAATGTCTGGTCGTGCGTGATCAGAGTACTTCCTCGCGGACCTGACGATTAGAGATTAGATGGATGTGAAGATGACGCGTTGTCTTGATACCCTAGTACGCGTAGGATCTGTAATCAAATCATTCCAGCATTTTCTCTCAGTGTATAAATACATATCCTTCTCAATTTTGTTCAACCTTGTCCTTCGAGCTGAGACTCGTGATCCACCCCACACTAGGGCCTGTGAAAAGACTAGTGATAGACTTCGTTGAGCCCTTGCATCATTTGGATAACTTGAACTACTACTCCCAACACCGAATCTCAATCTAATCCTCGGTGACGTGCAGCATGAATCTAACATTCGTAACAGAGTTGGGAGAATCCTACCCGATAGAGATCGACCCAAATATGGAGCTCGAGAATGTGATGGCATTGCTCGAGGCGGAGGTGCGCATGCGCATCGTCTCTTGATCGCTCATCGACTAACTCCACTTACATCTTGTCCTTGCCCCCCTTCTATCCAGTCGAACATTCCCATCTCAGAACAAAGCATTTGGCTCGAGAGCAAGGAACTTAATGAACCAAAACGTACTATGCGGGAGTTGGGGGTTGGCACAAGTGCCATGCTACTACTGCGGAGGAAAGTGTCTAATCCTGCAGGGCAGTAAGTATATCACCTCTATGTAGTTGATCTATCCACCACACCTATTCTAGGACTATTGCACAGGACGCAGAAATGATGCGATTGCAGATCTTAGGGAATCCTGATCTCATGGGCCAGCTTCAAGAGGTCTGTAGTCATCCATCTCTCGCGCCATCCTTTTAAATGCCCATTTAATTCCTCAGAGTCAACCCGAACTTGCTGAAGCGGCCGTCAGTAACCCTCAGCGCTTCGCAGAACTTCTTCGGCAGATCAACGAAGCGCAACTGAACTATGAACGCGAAATGGCAATGTTGGAGGCCGATCCATACAACCCCGAGGCGCAACGCAAGATTGAGGAGATTATCCGGCAACAGGCAGTGGTTGAAAACGTACAACACGCCCTTGAATATTTGCCCGAGAGTTTTGGGATAGTTACTATGCTTTAGTCAGTCTGTGTTCCTGTGATGTTGTTGGCAGAACATCTGACTTTCGTATCGCCAGCGTTCCTGTGGAGGTCAATGGGCAGCCGGTCAAGGCTTTCGTTGACAGTGGTGCTCAAAAAACTATAAGTAAGTGCATCTCATCTATTTAACATCTGTTCAGTGCGACTTATAGCCTTCCAGTGACAGCTGAATGTGCTGAACGTTGCGGAATCATGCGTCTTGCGGACCAAAGATACTCTGGTATCGCAGTGGGTGTCGGTACAGCGAAGGTTATTGGTCGGGTGCATAGTGTCCAACTCAAAGTGGCTGATCTCTACCTTCCGTGTTCTATCACAATCCTGGAGGCGAATCATTCCTCTCCCTTGATACCATTGCTTGCTGACTTTTTTCATTGACAATAGAGCGGAGATGTAGACCTCCTGTTTGGCCTGGATATGCTTAGGGCGCACCAGGCTTGCATTGACTTAGCGAAGAATGTGCTTCGCATTCAAGGTCGAGAGGTTGCGTTCTTACCTGAACATGAACTCCCAGAAAAGGCGCGCCGGGAGGCGAGGGGTGAAGCACCAGCATCACCTACAGCAGCCGCAGAGCCTTCGTCGACTTCCTCGCCACCCTCGCAGTCCCTTCCAGGGAGGGGAAATACTCACGGCGCTTCACCTGGCACCCATCAGCCTACGACGACGCCTCCGCACGCCCCAAACCGTTACCCCGAGGTATCTATCAAAGTATTGATGGACCTGGGTGTAACCAGAGAGGTTGCTATAAGCTCTCTCGACGCTGCCAACGGAAATGTTGATGTCGCTGCTTCGCTATTGTTTTAGTTTTTTTTTGGATATCGTATATGTATCGATAGTCTACGAGTGCTGGATTCAAGGACATCTAAGTTCATCAGTAGTAACATGATCTCTGTCAAACGCGGCCATTCCCTTTGGATTTGTTCCGCCGAGGAATGGTCCACTTCATGCAAGAGAAGAACCTCAAAGTTTCATCACAACTCTTCGGATAATCTCGTCACTGGCATCCAAGTTTCCAGATATCCATAAATTGATAGTGTACAAATACTCAAATCGTAATACACGTGGCGTAGGTTTACACAAAAAAGTATACATAGTACAAGATGGAAAAGTGTGTTGTCGAGTGTCCAGTTCATATAAGGCTGATACGGGTCCGTACAAGTCCGCCCCTCCAGTTATGCATGCCAGCAGAGCGACGGTGGGCCCAGTCGCCTTGCATTCTCAAAAAAGCATCTTGAATATGCTCCGGACGCAACGCAGTCCTCGCTTCAGGAGGTGGTAGAAACAACGTATTTACGGGAAGAGCGTGTTCAGCATCGTCATCAGAAGAATCTTCTCGCCGCCGTTTTTCCGCGGGGCCACCAAGGCCTAAGGTTTTCCGTTTTCCAAGAACTGGTGAGGCGTAGTCATCTCTGAGAAATGACTCCTCAAGAGACTTCTTCACGCTCAGCCCGGCGATGGTCAGGGATCTGACCATCTCGAACGCAAGGAATCCGACGATATCAACTGTGTCGTCGTTGGCTTTCAAGTCAAGGTGAGGTGGTAGGTTGAGGAATTCGCGGAAACGTTTGGCTGGAAGCAGTGTCAACGGAATAGAAGACCATCACGACAGAGCACCCACCTTTACGATACGTGAACGATGCCTGACGACAGTCTGAGTAGTGTTGGTACTCCTCTCTTGTCATTTGTCTCGTAGCGTCGTCTGCTTCCTGGATAAAGACTTTAGAAAAAATAGAAACCAAAGCAACCCTTTGTCAGTTCGCACCTTAAGTCGTTGTATCGACGCCTCATGCGCTTCAATGTCATCCTCATCTTCTTCGTCATCAGACTGGTGGCCACTCTGCTTCAAGACTTCAGAGTATATGGTTGTTATTTCCCAGGGTAACTTGATGGTAATCTTCTGTGCTTTGGCCGTCAACTTATCTGCAAATATCCGTAAGCAACGTCATCTTGGTATTTGACATAAGTTCCAACCATCTGCACCATCATCCAGGGTCTCAACTTCTACACCAGCTCCACCATCACCACCACTATCTTTCGCATGCTTCCGAACATCTTTCCATGAAAGGTACGTTCGAAGTCGGTTGACCTTGCCACGGTCGTGTCGTATTAGGAATATGAGATCTTCAGCAGAAAGATACCGGGCTCCACGACGCGTCGCAAGGGCGCGTGCTTGAACAATCTAGAAGAGCTAAGTGAAGGGCGAATTGAATATCGCGCGAAGAAAGGGTCCCACCAGCTCTATTATTTGACTCCGCACTATATCTTCCACGATATTAACGGTTTCAGTGACGGGATCCTGAACCTCTCCAAACACAAACATCTAGATATTGCGGGTAAGTTCATGCATGGGCTGAGAGCGAAGACGGGAAATGACCATTTGTGAAATCTCCTGGGTATATTTGTAGTCCCTGACAGTACTGGGAGTCTCTGCACCAATCATCTTTTTAACAGTTGCCATACAGTGTCGACAGTGATTTATCACACAGTACACATATAGGTAGTCACCGCTTGACGTCAACTTCAACGAGTAACCGTGAACATGGAAGGGAAGGACAAATGTGGGAAAAGTCAATGAACTAGTCACCGAGGAAATGTCTACTTTTGTCACGGTCGACCTTGCGACTTTATGAGTTACTTATGTAATCGGAAAGCGTGACACTGAAAAGAATTACACATCAACTTGGATTCCACCACCCACCCACCCCGTCCCCAGCATTGTCGACAGATATTATCTGGCTCATCAGTGAATGGTACTACCACACTAAGTAGCCATTGGATACTGGGCAACTGGCAAGATGAGAGGACAGACATAGGTGGAACCCACTCACAGGTCTCTCTTTGTAAGGGTGACCTCTGAAGGCTGTGATGCAATCACACAACTGGCAGAGGGAGATCAAAAGTCTATATTGAGTACTGTACAGGCAGATACATGCTTAATTACACACCTGGCAGAGGGAGTTCCAAAGAGAACAAGTTGTAAGCAGTCCTGTGTGTGCCTACAGAACCATACAACCAAAAGGCAGAACAATGTCAGAAGGTAAGGGCAATGAGAGCTGACTGTGGAGAGATGATGGTGCCACAGATGGTGGGATAGCTGACCACAGACCAGAAAAGAGCTGACCATGATGATAGAATGCAACAAAAGACTAAGATTCGATAACAAACAGGTACAATAAATACATCAGGAAAAAAGCTGTTTGCACAGTAGTACAATGTAGATCTGATAGTCTTCATGGACCTGTATCTTCTGGCCTGTTTTATAGCACTCTATATCTCATAGCCGACTCACAGTAGCACACCATAGAAAGTCACCCAAACATAGTAGTGCTATGGTGGTCTTTGGAGTTGAAGCTATGAACAATGTATGTGCTGAACATCATAGTATCATTGCAGTATATAGCACACTATTCACAATATTGTCATTACTAAATCCATAGAACCAGTATTTTAAAACCAGAGACAATTTTGATATTAATTTATTTATATTGAGCAAGATAATCATAAGTACTCCATATGTAATAGTATTGTTATTGTTAAACAGCCCATTCACTATCATCATCTGTGTGGCTGTCCTCCTCATACTCTTTGATTGCAGCTTGAATTGTCAAAAGCGGAATTGCCAAACTTGACTTGAAGGCAAGTGGTGTGGCTCCTGCATGAAGACTAAAATGTTTGTTGAAGATTCAGCATAAAAATGAAAAGAAGGATTACTCACTGTCCATAGTTGTGAAGCTGCTTTTGAAGAGTGTCAAGCAATTGATACTGGCTTGTCTTTTCGCCAAAAACCTCCAATGACTTGATATGCTTTCTATATGTTTCATGATAGTTGTCTGCATAGAATGGAACATTGGTCTTTGTAAGGGGACTACTTGGTTCGCCGAGTGTCCGACTCTATTCCGGGCTTAGTCCGATGTGTAGGCACATATCTAGCCACCTGACCGACCGCCTGACCATTCCTATTCCCCTTTCGTCTAGTATTAGTTGCCTTGGCGAGTCATATGACAGGATTCTTACTCATCATCGATTATTGTTAGTCATACTCCTTT
>JAGGAX010025075.1:0-37295 GCA_017657335.1 Termitomyces titanicus | reverse complement strand
TCACTGCCATCAAAACTTTGGCACACCCCGCCCATCCCTCCACACAACGATCAACACTTTCCCCATGCCCCTCACTGCCGTCAAGCCTTTGGCACACCAAAGAGCATGCTGTAGTACATTGTACATAACAAATTCATCATGTACTTACTTAGGCTCGTGAATAAACATACTTCAAAGCTTCATAGATGGTGGTACAATGGGCAATACATTACAATGATAGTCCTAGAAGGTACTGCTGCTCACAATGATCCTTTCTTACATGGGCCTCTCTTCTTCCCAGCATCTGAGCGTTGCTTCCTTTTCTTGGCACTGGTTGCCATCGCGCCTGGAACTGAATTAACAAAAATTGGCTGCGTGGAATTGACAGTGTTCATCCTATCAACAATCGACCACGGCTCAGCATTTAAGGATAACATGGTGGTGGCATCATGAGAGGTGGTTGAGGATGAGTTGGCGGTGGTTGAGGATGAGGTAGAGTTGGTGTCATTGTCAGGAGATGTGCCTGTGGACAAGGCGGGGGCGTTGTCAGGAGATGAGGTGGTGGCATTGTCCAGAGACAAAGGGGCAGCGCTCTCAGAAGACGAGGTGGCAGCATTATCGGAAGACATGCCCATGGACGAGGTGGCGGCGGCGGCGTTGTCAGGAGAGATAGAGGTGTCGGGCAATGATGCATCTGCGGATAATGAGTAATCTAGTGACAAGCTGTCAGAATTGACACGATACAATGCATACCTAATGACATGACTGCATTGTGATCTGCAAGCCACTTATCCCATTCCTCCTGCTCCATTCTATGAAAGGAGGTTGTTCCGGAGGTCCATGCACCAAAGAGGATGTCCAGTTCAGGTCGGGTGAGATCACTTGGAGGGATAAACCTCTGAATAGGCCATTTTTCAATGACCACTCCATAAGGTACCGTGAACTTCTCATTGAAGCCCACATATGACATGCGAACCTTGCCACGGACGGTCTCCTCTGATCTGGTTATCAGTACATAATAGCTAGTTTTTATACTTGAGACTTATGAAGTGATTTATTGATCAAATCTTTGAGCTTCATCTTCAACTCTGCCGTAGTTGACGTGTGTCTATTAATCATGCCTAGTGCAAAGTTAAATTCAGTCTACATCTAATTGTAATTTGACATACCTTCAATGTTAGACAGACAGTAAGCTTCAAAACGCGCTGCAAACTCCACAAGGGTTGTATTGAACTGATGAAATGGAAAGTCGCGTACGCGATCGGTTGTGTAGGTGACCCAGGGGTGGAGAAACGCGTCACTTGATGATCGGCACGCGAGGATGAGCATCTCTGTTCCTGTACATTCATGAAGTGCATTCATCTTGGAATATGTTGTCAATGCATAGATCAACATTGAAGAAGATCATGGACACTCACATATCTTTCTATGGAAGCTAGGCTCCGGCTAGCATCACCGTAAGATTCCAATGCTACATTGCGTTTTCCAAAAGTTGTATTATCTCTATGCTCCTTGAGCTCGGCTACCAGAGGGTCCGTAACTGCAATCTTTTCCTCCTGTGACATTGCATTCCACTTTTCTTTGATGATCAACACTTTCCCGCGCCCCTCACTGCCGTCAAAACTTCGGCACACCCCGCCCATCCCTCCACACAGCGATCAACACTTTCCCACGCCCCTCACTGCCGTCAAAACTTCGGCACACCCTGCCCATCCCTCCACACAGCGAGCAACCACTTTCCCGCGCCCCTCACTGCCGTCAAAACTTCGGCACACCCCGCCCATCCCTCCACACAGCGAGCAACCACTTTCCCACGGCCCTCACTGCCATCAAAACTTCGGCACACCCCGCCCATCCCTCCACACAACGATCAACACCTCCTGTCTCCCTCAACAAGTTTTTCTTTATTGACTATGGGAAAACTTAAAGCTCCTGGTGTCTCTCGTAAGTTTAGAATCCGAAATCTGGAAGTACCCAGGAAAGATGGTAGGAACAACCACCGTCTTGGTCTCAGCAGCTTTCAACAAGAACGAGAGCGTGCTCAAGAGAGATACGAGCAGAACATTCAAGGTACGAATACTGTGCTCTGTCAACCTCACCATTTTAATAGTATACTCAAGTCTGAGCAAGGAAACACATCAAATTCTAGCTGAAATTCAGGGCACCGCAACCACGTCTGAACAAACATTTCCTGCTGATGACGGCGGTAATCTGGACAGCTGGGAAGACGAACCAATGCCTGACGTTCCTCAGGAACACTTAGACTTTGCAGCACAAGATATTATTGACACACGGTTAGTGTTTACCTCTTGACTAAGAGTGAGAACTAAGTATTTCCGTAGATTCCATTGACAATACAATGTTGACAGTAGAACTTGGCATCAGCGGATCCAGCGGCTCCAACGCAACTGGGCTCCATTGACAGAGCCCTTAGCCGACGCATATCTGACATGGAAATACTCCACCGACAAGACAACATCCACACCCGAGCCTGATGTTGTATCCAGCTACGACTTCAAAATCACCGTTGTTGATCTCCCTTGATAGCAATTTTGTCGATCAATTTGCCGACGATGGTCATTCAGCAGCCTCCGTTTACAAAGAACATGAAAAGTCAATCGACACTGAAGGAGAAGATGGTTCCTCAGTTGCGAACGCTGGAGAGGGCTCACTCGTTGAAATTCCCTCGGTTTCGCGCACAGAGCTCCAAGAAGACTCGCCAGAAACTCTTCAGGCGTTTCGCGACGAATACCTCAGAGTTGTCGAGGAGATGGATCTTGCCAGTGCGCGCTATACCCGAAACTCCCATGTTTACGAAGCAGTCGAAATTGCGGTAACCACACCATTCTGCAGGGGCCACATTCTTGATCGATTGACGGCCTACGTTTTTGGGTCGAAATCACCCTTAGATGACACAATCTCATCATGGATCCTCGAAGAAGGTTTACGCGCAGGCAATTGGGTTGAGGCCAGTAACTAGGTAATTGTAGCATTTGTCGGGTCACAATAATACATACGAACAAGTTTCTCACAGATATCCCCCTGAACCCTCTTGAACACATTGCAAAACTCAGCGATACTCAGAGAGCAATTAAGATGTAAACAATCCTTCGATAGGTGAATAGACAGACGTACATGACAGCGCGTTGCTCTTAGGCTCGACGGCGGCAGTAGCGAATAAGGCAACAAGTGGGACGTACGTACTTCTGTCCTTCTGTCCCTTTCATTTTCTTCCCCTTTCTCTCTTCTTTTCCCCGGGTCTGAGCTCCAGGTGTTGACATTGATCATTGGCAGGTTCCAACTTTTTCGAGATTACCGCACAAACGCATAGCACGATGAGCATGGGCTGAAGAATATGAGAGTGGATTTACCGCCAGGGCGAAGAGCACCCTGCAACATCTATGACTATAGCTGAGCTGCTCAGTGCCACACGACCTTTGTATGTGCTATAGCACGCGTCCACAGATTATGCGAGTTCAAAGCTTGATGCCCTCGCATTCGCGCACACGCCCGTTTCCACTCCCAACCAAAATTTGTGCTAACCCTGTCTTTTTCCCCATAGCTCCCGCGGTTCCGACAAGAACAGCAGCCTGAGTTTTTGGCACCGTCTCGATCACAAACGCTCTCCAGCGACGGCACGCTTCAGCAGGGTTGGGATAGCTATCTGAGGGGCAAGAGGGGAGGGAAGGGGGTGGTTGTTCCGTAGGCGCAAAGCAAATCAGTATGACCACTAGTTGCCTTTTATATTGAGGTCGACACTGCGTTTGATACTCATATCATCAGCCGAATTTTCGAGGCGTCCAGGACAGCATACATGATCGCATACATGATCTTGAGCTCGAACTATGTCGGAGTCAAACTTGAATTGTCATTGTAACGAGGCATAAGTAGCTAGTACAAAGGATGTAACACCTCTGGTAAGGAACTCCACTCCAAGTCTAAACGCTGCACATAAAGCGAGAGTAGGCTCCAGCTGAGGTGTCAGTCCTTCTAGGGCAAGCTGTAGGCTCCTGCGAGCAGAAATAACGATATTCGCAGGGGGACAATAATGCCTGGCCAGGAAATGAGTTGAAGAAACGAAAAAAAAGTTGAAGCCTTATAAGGGGATGGACACGTGGCTGAGTTTGGTTCTGCTTGTCATCGCCACCCTTTTCTAAGTTTCTTAACATGTTCTTTCTCGCGTTCAGACAATCTTATTCCATGAAATGGACAGCGCTGAATTTCACGCAGCAGTATGTTCGTTTTCTAAGGAATTTACCTAATTCTACGAAGTTCCAAGGTGTATGAAACTGTCCGCCTGATACCCCCATGTCGAGTCACAAGCTATGGTGAGCAGAAAGATAGTGAGCCCAGAGCCCGAATGATCGATCCTATCGAAGGGCATATAGCTAAAATCATAGGAATGCCGCGGCATTCGCGACACGTCGGACAGGGTAGGTTTCCATAAAGAATCGTCGTAGCCGGGTCGAACACGTTTCTAGCTTTGAAATTCCTGTCTCCGGATGTCAATCCACCGGTACCATGGCACAGGGTCATAGGCTCCTCGGGCGCGATCTCGTCTCGTGGTCCGGGGACGCAAGGTGCTCAGCGGCAGATGGATGCGTTGGTAGCGGAAGGGGTTGAGGTCACTGTCGGCCGGAATGGGGATATGAGAGTTGATTTTAGACAATGGGGATGGTTTCCGGAGATTGGGACTATTGAGGTTGGTCAGGGAGTGACGGGGCAAGATGTACCTGAAGATAATGATGACGAGCCAGCAGATTAATGAGGGAGACTGCACTTCTAAGCCTAGTGGCGGCAAGGGCATGCATTCTTGGATTTCTGCTCTCGCAGACCACTTACGATGGCTGGAATTCCTGATCGACTGGATAGGGATTCAATAAGATTATATATGTACATTCATGGGTCTCGGTATATATACATACACAATGTGAACTTCAGAATCGTCGACTTTCACTGGATCTTCATTACCGAGTCGATTCGTGCAACTTGAATACGTGACCTGAGATCTTTCCAGATCGGAAAACCACAGACCAGGGTACTGAGAAGGTAAGCCGACTAGAGCCGAAGATGAGCAAGATTATCAGTACGCCAATACGAAGATGGAGCCATACCCCGGTGAGGAAACTCGTGTGTTTCCGACATAAGGTATAGGTATAGAGCGTCTCGAAAACATGTGTTACACCGATAATATATGTCGTCCAGGTCACTGGGGTCGGACCAATCACCGAGTGAATGAGTCGCGCGGGTTCATACCAAGGTGATCGCCCGTCTGTAGGTGCGAAGAACAAGTAGAGAAGTGCTCCGATAACAAAAACTGATCCAACAGCGTCTGGAGGGAGGCGGAAGGATGTGATCTGGGGTGTCTTGATCTATTCAAAAGTTGAGGAAAACAAAAGCTGACGGGCACTGATGCTACTCACCATACCAAGCTTTTCTTGCGCCGTAGCTTTCATATCCAGTAGACGAGGCTTTACATCGTCATAGCCCTTCAATGGCGGTTCAATGGGGACATAGACTTCCATCTTCGTCCCATTCTTCACAGTACACAGTAATGTCATGCCCTAGAGGGAATGAGAGATGTAATTTGAACATCAAGAAACCGTTTACTTACCTTGGTATCGATATCCGTCATTTCGGCGCTTGTGATGGGTTCCTGAACTTTACCGAACCATTTTGCGTACGCAACCAGAGTATCAGGATGGTTCGACATGTACTTGCGCAGGAAACCAGACTTTTCTGCGACGGGGTCCGACATATTGGGAGAAGTCCAGAGCTCCGCTTCCTTCAAGTTGATCGTGAGTACTTAGAGACAAATGATAAGTAACACGTGAAAATAAGCTGGACCGGCAACTGCCGAACAGCCCCATGGATGGGTAAGTATGTACATTGTATGTACATAAGTACGACCAGCTGGGGTCACGACGATGGCATTTGGACTTTAGTCCGTGTATAATCAAACATATGGGTATTGCTTTTTACATAACGTTAAAACGTCTAGTACTTAGTCTTCTTCTTTGCTGACTCGGACTCGACATTCGTCTCCGTTCAGTTGTCGGAATATTGACTCCAGATTCTCTTGAGGGTGAGTTGAGTATCTCCTTCAGTATGAATACACATCTGAACCTTGTGAGTTCTTAGTATTGACCATCGTACATCTGCCATACTTCTTTTCTTCAGTTTCAGTATTCCGACTCATGTATATATGTACTGGGCTTGTATGTATGTTGGGTTCAAAGTCGAGTTACAACCAAATACGTAGGACATGGCATTAAGTGCATGTCTAAAGTCTAATGGGTGTACGCGTGAACGCATGACTGACCGTGACGGGACGCGTCAAGCGCGCTTGGAATCCGTCACACATTTGTCCTAACCTCGAACCTCCATGTCATCGTAGCCTCGCGACATCCAAACGGAAAAACGGGAAACGAGACAATGCTGATGACCACAACAACCATCAAATCTCCAGTGAATCAAAACATCGAGGTATCATTCTGAACTGGTGAAGAATTCCTAATTTGTAAAAACTGATGGTAGACCTTAGTCTGTAGATGTGCAAGTGGAGATATGCGGCTCCTCTACTATGCCTGATACAAACAGTGCTAATATCGCGCATATAATTGAGGTAACATCTTTCAAATAAGCCTTCTCTTTGAGTATTTCCAAGGTTGCTGAAGACCGTCCACTTCAAAGAACTTTTGACGCTAGACAATCAGTCGAAGATGATAATGAAACCATCTCTTCTGATGATGCAGAGGTTGAAGCCAAGCTCCAAATGGATTCAGAAGCAGATGACAAACTTCCTCCAAGCTACCCACCAGACTCCAGTCATCTATCCGCCCGTTCATATTGGGGAACCTCAAGACCAAATTACCAATTACACTTTTATCAATATGACAGATGATCAAGGCTCTGATGCATTCAACCATGATCAGGAAAGCAAGATGAAACGTTGATGATGAGGATGAGGATGATGATGATGATGATGACATGGAGGATGATTCCCAGTGAGAAATGGATCTGGGCTGGTAGGGCTACATCCAAAATAAATCTGGATTTATCAGTTTCCTGTCTGATCCTGCAGAGTCCCGAAATTTACCCACTTTTCAGATTGTCTTAGGGTAACATCTGGTGGCTTCCGGCAACCTCTGTCGGTAGGCGGGATATAATTTCTGGTCTTATCTGGCATCATCGGAGTTGGTCTGAATGTAGAGAATTTATTTGTCATTGTAACACAGCTACCAAATCTGAATTTATCTGAATCTATCTGTGGACTAATGAAACTATCTACTCTTGGTCGTATCCTGATATATAAAGTAAGTAAGTCAAATATAACAAAAAGACATCAAGGCAGCGTACGTTGTGTGAATTCTAGTTGGTCGCATTCTACGAGGCGGCAGCGGCGTGGGAGGGATTCTCCGACTCGGTCATCTTGGTTCTCTTCTTTTGTGCTTTGGTTTGATCCTTTGAGAGATGTTGGTATCTCTGCGTGGATCACTCGGTAAGTACTGCATACATATGAAGACAAATTGAAATCTACTTCTTTTGTTTTTGCATCACAAGATTTCCACATGGCGGCAAACTCTCCTTCGGTGGCTTCGGGATGCGACACAAGGTAGTCGATGAGATAAAGGTTTCTGTACAATGAGAAGTAGTCATATAAATGAAAATTCGGACGTCAATTATACATACCATGCTGTTGTCACACCTTCCTTGGCCTTGAGTGGTTTTGAATTTAATTTCTTGGTAGTCAGTTCAATTGGATCGGCGGTTTCAGGAATCAAGGTTGGGGGCGGTGGAATAGATACGTTTTTCCTGCAAAACACGTTAAATCAAAGCTTGAACCTAAGAAAATGACTTACAATGGGTTGAGTATCCAACACAGTGGCTTCGGCTGCTGAAGGGGCAGTGGGTGTGTTGCAGGATCAGATGTATTTGAAGTTGATTCAGTATTGATTGCTGTTGTGACCACTGGTGCCTGCGATGGGAAAGACTGCCTTGCTGCTGCTTGTTGTGCAGATGGGGAGGGGACTGGAGCCACTGACGGGGACAAAACTGGTGCAGGGGGTGATGATGATGCGGGAGGAAACAAAGACCGAGCTTGCAATGATGGCACTGGAGCGTTGATGGATGCTTCTGATAGAGGGATTGAGGATGGTAAAGGTGATTAACTACACACCTTTGGGCCCGTCGTCCTCAACTTCAATGATTGGTACATCATGTGGCGGCAATGACGAACGCTTCTTCTTTTTGGGTTTCTGTTCAATGGTGGAGTTGTCTTGATCTCCAATGCGTTATATTCTGGTTGGTGAGTGGTATATTCTCATGCTTTTCCAAGCCTGGTCAAATCTTTTCATAAAGAAACAAAAATGTTCATTCAACTGTAGCCTGCATTGCGCTTGATATTCTTCCTGCTCAGATGTCATCCGTGCCTTGTGAATGGGTGTTTTCCAGTGGTAAGCAAACAGGGAAATTGAGTCTGCACACATTACATAATTGAGGATTGTGATTAGATCTGATCAAATAAGGGAAGTTCTGTCATACACATGACTTGCCCACCACAAAAGCCTATGCTTCCAAACATAAGAAACACTGTGTACTGGGTTAGCGACAAGGTTAGGGATATGGTCTTATGGTTATCACTTAGGTTTCTGCTTTAATCTACTCAAGGGCCATGAAGGTGGCCCATCTGTTATAGTTAGGTATGTGGTTTGGCAGCTGTACGCAAATTGCCAAATTAGATAATGTGTGCAGACTGGGTAATCAGCAAACAGCAACAGATCAACGTGCTTGACTTGGGCCTGTGATTATGGAACAGCTACAGATCTTGAAGGCAAGATGGAGGAAGGATATCATTGACCTTGCAGAGAAGAATGGGCAGGAAATTGAGCTAGTAGATAAGGAAGAGGAGATGATGAAAAGCTATGAGATCCTTTTGATGGAAGATAGAGACCAAGAGGCTTTTGAAAAGGAATTGATTGACCTCTCAGACTAGGAAACCTTGTAAACAATGTATTGGACTATGATAACCTATGAATCTTTTTGTGTTTGAGATACTTATTCTATAGTAGGTCTCAGAAAAGACCGATTTTGACTAGTCCAGGATTGATTATAGCTGGTTCTGAACCAGACCGGTTAAAATTGGTTCCCTAAACTGCTACATAAATGGTCTCTGAATCTGGACCGGTTATGGTTATGGTTTTTTTGAGTTGGTAACTTCTGTGACTGGTTACAGTTCATGGTTTTGCCCTTTTGGAGTTAAAAAACTGGACTGGATCAAACTTTGCAACACTACTTTGAACGGGTTCTTTGGAATAAGATTTGCTTTGAAAACACTGAACAACCTATATCCCATGATTGAATATCCATCGAGATCGACCAAATTTTCAAGTGTTAAACTCTTGTTAAGGATCTCTTCTATTCCAGGAGTACTCTCCCTTTTGTCAGAAGAACAGCTCAGCTCCAGTCATAATGCCTGTGTTTTTTGTAGCCGTATCTGCCATTGTCTGCAGTGCCAGAAACTGTCAGGGGATGGACCGTCCCACCCTAGCCAGGCTTAGCTCTCTCATGATCTGGCACTCTATTCTAGGTGACACTTGGGCCACCTGTGCACTCCAGGCCTTGTGCCCCTACTGACTCCCCCACCATCTTGGCAACCACTTCCTAATGGGTCTAGTTAGTGCCCTTGGCCCACTCATTTTGTCATCTGTGGTTACATACCTGACTTGGCCTTACTCAGCCTTGTCTTGGCATTACTCAGCACAGATTATTGTTGCTTACTTAGCTCCTATTACATACCGGTCTGCTTAGTCCATATCTTGTAGTCAGCAACCTCCACTTATTCATTAGGTAGTAGTCATAGTACTAGCCGATGTAGTATATAGGTAGGACTGCAGGATAGGATATCCTCAGTCCTGACAATAGCATTGCTTCCAGGTCTACACACTAGCGTGACTGTAAGACTCTCCAGTGACGGCCTCCTCCTCTCTGCCATTGCCCTCCTTCTTGACTGCCTCATCTTCCTGCTTGTCTTGGTGCCCACTGGCCTCTGTGCTGTGCTTGCCTGTCACTCACAGCCACTTGGTGGTTGCTGGTGTGGCCGGTGTTTGGGCTGGCTCCCACAGCTAAGTCACCCCTTTACAGAAACGTGATATTCCAGGTTTGCTAGATAGACCATGCACCCAAGATCTTTGGCCACTGTTTGCAAATTAATAACAAGATGGGCGTCTGAACCCTTGAGAGTTTTGGCTCCTGAACGGAGGTTTGCCTCACTATACTTGTGTTTGAGCAGGTATGCAACAATGTTCTCCTCCTCTTTGTACATAGACTTTTGCTATTTGTGCAAGACATGGTGTAGATATGATACTGCATTGTTCATATCAGGTGAGACGGGTTTGGGGATACCAGGAGCAGTATTTATCAAGTTGTACAAGAGGGCCAAACAATAGCCAGATTTCAAAGGCTTTACTTTGTGGGTAACATTAGTATACCAAGCAAGCAAAGATGTGGATGTGAGGGAGACAGGCACAAAATCAAGTACCTTGTATGAGGACAAATGTGAAACGTGTACCTCTCCACCCATATATGCCAAAGGAAGAATGATAATTGCAGTGGCAAACATTCCATCCACTTTTTCGGTACTACAAATCATCAACTTAGTTTATGTCAAACTGAAGGAAAATATACATACTTTTGATGTGGTAGAAAGCTGAGGAAAAGTAGTAGGTCAAAAACAGGACCAAGCCAAGTACCAAGTACCAATACAACACTTACTGAGACCCTGCTTCATATGAAAGAAGTTTGTAGAATTCACATTTTGGTTCAACAGAGGCAGGAGCAGCTCCAAGAGCTTCCCCAATGGTCTTGATCACATATGTTTTGATGAAATGAAACCAAGCCGTGTTATCAAATTTCATTTTCTTTGGTTCAATTTCTCAGGTATCACAAACTTTGGTATTGATGACCATCTCTTCACCACGGCCAAACGGCGCATAGGCAGCACAATCAATAATTGCATGAGTATCTCTTGTGCTTAAAGGCAGACCAATAGTGCCTATACCTTCAATGTTGAGACATGGGTTTGGTGCTGTCAGTGCTATAGCTGCATAGTAGAAGTTGCCTTTGAAGTCAAAGTCCCCTTGAAGGGCATCTTCTAGATCATCCTAACAAAGATGGTGCATTAGCTTTTGGTGAAAATATATATTCTTACTTACTCTCAGGTCATTGCCCTCAGATATTTCTGAAGAATCATCCCCAGTGAGAAATGAATCTGACAGGATCTGATGGGATCTGAAAATCAGTGTAGATTTTGGACTTGATCTGGTCTTGAATGAACTTTCCGTACAATTCTAAATTTGGATGATTAGTCTTTCCATATTGAGAACAAACTTTGAATTTTTGATCAAATCACTATTGTGCAATTGTTGCGTGACAATTGCATGGTGATTACACGTTGACTACACGAGGACTGTGGTTTGACAACCTCCCACACCTTCTCTACTACCTCCCACACCTTCCTGCAACCTTCCTTCATCCTCACTGCCATGTCCAGCTCAGATCATAGGCCTTGCTGGTGCACAACCTGTCAGGGTGCTCTTGTCTCTAGGAAAACAGATCTCAACAATCTACTCCAGATATTCATATGCCTGATGCTCACATTCAATGGTCTGTTGTTGACTCAGATGAGGAGGAAGTAATGACAAGTGATACTGATGATGAAGACCTTGATGAGATAGATGTCTCTGCTGCTCATGCACAGGCACAGATAATCTTGGATGCTTATAATGATCAGGAGATGCCTCCTTCAGAAGAAGAAGATGAGCCACTCCCTGAGGCTCACGTTGAAAGTCTATGCATTTCTCAGGATTATATTCATTTGATACAAAATGCCACTTTGGATGAGGACAAGCTTGACAGTGACACTTTGCATCGTCTCCGGAATCCCACTGAAGACTCTATTGATATCACAGACCCTGATGACAGGCTCTCACTTGAAATATTTACTGCTACAAGTGCCAGTGAGGCAACATACACTCAGTGCTGTAATGCCATTCTTAACCGTTATTCTAACACCAAAATGCTCTCGTTTTACAAAGTCAAGCAGCTCATTGCTGAAACTAGTGGTGTTGTCCCAATTATGGATCATATGTGCATTAATTTATGCCATGCTTTCACTGGTCCATTTGCTTATCTTGATGCATGTAGCATATGTCATGAGCCACGCTATGACTCTGAGCAGCTTGCTAAACATGGCAAAGAAGTCCCTTGACAGCAGACTTGCACATTTCCTCTTGGGCCACAGATTCAAATGCAGATCAGTTAAAGGAGCTGAGGAAATGTGCTATCTTAAGCAGAAAGTTACAGAGGTTCTGGATCAACTTGGCAGCCTTGATAATGACAGTGATATGGTCTATGATGATATCTTCTGTGGAAGTGACTTTATTGAATTTGCTGAACGTCTACAAATCACAAACAAAGACACTATGATTTCTGTATCTATTGATGGTGCTCTCTCAGAGTAATCTGGATAGGCATTGGAAAAGTTGAAAACTATGCACCTGAACTGTGTTTCAAAGAAAAGAAAGTCCTTGTGCTCTTTACCATTCCTGGACCAAAGTGACCAAAGATTGTTGATTCCTACACTTTTTGAACATTTTATCACTTATCAGCTATTCAACGTGAAAAGCTGATACAATTCATTGAAGAGTATGAAACCCTTTCCTATCAGCAACAAGTTGATCGGCTTCAAGTTTGTTGACCATCAATACATACTCTTTGTCATTTAGCATATGAAACACTTTGTGTTAGGCCTGGAGCATATTATTCACAATACACCATGGAACATACTATTGGTAATCTTGGAAAGGAGATTCAACAACCTTCAAACCCATTTGCTAATTTGGCTCAGCATGCATTGCTTCACTGTCAGATCAATGCCCTTGTTAATCTATGTCCAAATCTTGAGAGTATGGTTTGCAAAGTGCAAACACAAACCCAGCAATCTCCTAGTGGCAAGCTAATATTGTTGCCATGTTGTGATAAATATCCACACAGTTTTCAAGATAATGATGAGAAGACTGCACTATTTGAATTCTTTGGTATCTCTATTGTGAGGTGATGGGGTCGCATTTGTTTGCTAAATGGTCAAATTGTACGTAGCCTCTTCAGTGATGAAGAGCAAACAAGTAATACAAGAATCAGTCATAACATCAAGGTAAGCACTTCACATGAATAAGAGTTGTCACCACAGTTCAATGATTCTTTATAGATCAAACAAAATGGACATATCACTTATGCTCAAGTTCAATCTTATTTCTACATCAGCCAACAGACAAATCATGAACAGATGACCGACTCAGACTCAGACATGGATGATAATCTCAAAGACCTAGAACCATGGGCACTTGTTTCTGTCTATTCAGACCCAGATCCCAATATTTTGGCAAACTCTTGCAATACAATCTGGGCATGTTGCCGAAACCGAGGTGCCAATGGATTGAAAGTAATTCCTGCATCAGATATAGCTTCACTTGTATCAATGCAACCCATGCCAGCATTCCCTAATGAACTCAAGGATCTTTGGTTTGTGGTTGAGAAATCTAGTTTGGAAGAAGTTCAATTAGGTGAAAATTGGTAGGCAGGTAAATCCATGTCTAGATAAATATAATGATATGTAAATTCACTCTGACTGAGCTAAGTATCTTCTGAATGTATTATTTGTTGCAGTATCAAATGACTATAAATTTGATTTTGAGTAAGAACATTTCATCCATTGTCAATGGTCTTTCTCTCAGACAGGATAGCTACAATTTCTGAGTTAGGAAGGCTGCTGCACATGATCAATGTGACAACTGTGATGAGTTGCATCAACTTTGAGTCCAACACATCATGCTATTCTCTACACCAGCCATTACAAAAGTTCTCCCTTGTTTAATGGCGCCCTCACTTGATCAAATTAGGGAACTTGATCATGAAACTCTTCTGGCTAGTGGCAACACCCCTTACAGACAAGTTCTTGAGGAGTTGGCTCACCTTCGGTCATTTCCTTCAAGTCTATATCTGTTTTTTTTTAATTAAACTTGATCAGAATTTTACTAGATGTTGAAAACAATTCCTTGAATCACTATACTGCTCTCAACAATGCTGGCCTCAACAATGCAAGTGTATCCCCCCCTCTCTATGTCAGGATTTTCCCCGACGGAAGATGGCTAGTCTGTCGGGTCCAGCTGCCATACCATATGGTAAAACTTCTTATCATTCACAGCTTTATATCAAATTCATCCACTTTTAGACTGCTAAATATCGTATCAATGTCAACAATGCTTCTCAAGATTCTCCTAACTCTGATTGTTGACTCAGATGGACTCATTACTGTTGACTTCAACTCTGATTTCTATGTTGCTTTGTAACTAATGTTGTTATTGTAAAAGATAAATTGTAACTCTTTCCAAAGAATCCACCTAAGCAGCTGTAGAGACTAAGAACAAAGGTAAGGTTCTGTATAATGGCAGTCACTGAGATGCCTTTTGGCGGAACCTTCTTACAGTTGATCTACCAAATTCTCATTGACACAACCAGTGCTCCAAACATTTTCTATAATGTGTATTATCTATGTGCATATAGATAGCTCCACCATGCATCAAGAATTGGCCAAAGGCCTCAAAACCAATTGTTTTAGACTATGTATGTATACATATGTATAAGGCATCCTCAGTAACTGTTTAATGTGGTACTCTATGCCGGTGGTATCATACAACGAACCGACAAAAAGAATTGTATGCTTTGTGAACAGGGACATCTTTGAGAGTGTTGTTTTGATTGAGGAGTGGCTGATCTGCAAGGTGATGGTGAAGAAGAACTTGGATCCTTTGGAAACTTTGCTCTTGACCCACATGTTGCCTTGCATAAAATTGACAAGGCGCTTTAAAATCAACAGACCAAGACCCATCCCACCATATTTCTAAATAAATAAACTTAATCGTCATGCTCTGGTCATCAAGAGCAAGAATACGCGTACTGAGCACAACGTGGCCCTTCCTGGATGTCTTGCTTGGTGTAAACTTGATTGCGTTGCCAATGAGGTTAGTGATGACCTGACAGAGCCTCAACAAGTCACCAATGAGCTGGTCAGGAATGTTGGGCTCAACATCGTACGTCAGATCAAGGTTGTTCTGGGACATGCAGATGACGAAGGTTTTGAGGATCCCAAAGACGGTTTGTTGGAGCGAGTATGACATGGCTTCCATTCACCCCTAACAGAGATGCCTGGACATTGACGAGCTTGCTGAGGTTGCCATGTGCAAAGGCCTTAGTGACTTCAGAGATGGAACAAACTTAGTCAGTAAGATTTGAAGCCATTTTCTGAGGGCGTGTTTGTCAATAGGAGTGGAAAGGACAAAGAGGGATGTACATTGACGTTGCGGATGAGGTCTGCCCAGGTGCCTTGTATGCCTTTGACGGTAGCCTGGCCGCTGAGTATGCCCTGTGTACTGACTTCGAGTCCAACACAGGTTTCCTCTTGCGAACGTGGAGAGTTGGTCAACCATGGAGTTGACGGTGCCTAGCAGAAGTGAGCTGAGTTTATCAAAAAAAACAAAGTACGCACTCTTGAGAGTGGACATTTCTCCTTCAATGCTGATTTTGATCTTTTGAGTGAGATCTCCATGAGCGACGGCGGTAGTTACGTTGGCAATGGAGCAGACTTGGTCAGTCAATGACAAACACATTTGGTTCACTTGGTGTGGTGTCAGTTTGTAAAGGAAAAAGAAGAGCTAACACACATTTCAAACCAACTCAAACCAAACACCTTTGACATCTGGGACATGGACTTGCTAACCCTGCTCGATCATTTGTATAAGAGTCCGCTGTTAAATCAAACTCGAAGGACATACCTTCTTGAATTTAGGTATCTTCATGATGAATGAGGAATACATTTTGTCGGAATAATTGGAAGTAAATGGAGCTCAAGGTCACAGTCACATGACCAGTTTCCTATCAGGGAATTCATCTTCAAGCCAGCATCTTGTCATGTACCACCACAATTGTTATGATGCCTTCTAGTTTAGACTTCGACTTTTCTTCTTATACACTCTCTACAATGGACTTTTCAAACTTTCATAACCCAAATCAATCCCAATACGCTGTGAGTGACGCTGTTGCCGAACAAGTATGTGTACATGATCATTGACTCAATGGTAGCCAAACTCAAGGTTTACAAATGACTTTAACTCAGGCCCCTTTGAAGTAAGTTGTTTATCATTAGATATGCTGTATTGACTCCTAAATCTTCTTGGTAGCTGGCCACAAGAATGATTGGAAATGAATTCAAGCCATCTGAGGTATGTTCTTTTTCTACAATAGATTTGGTTTTAACATCCTTCTCATAGCATATACCACCCATCTGGGCCATTAATCTGGCCAATGCAACTCACAGCAAACTCACAAGTGCTGGGAACAGCGCATACACAGAACTTCATAATGCCTACAACGAGCAAAAAGTGGAAATATGAATGTTAAAGTGCGTTTTTCAGTTTTCTTCTTACATGTACCCTCACTTACTCTTCAAAACAGTAACAAACTCACTCATCTCCGTGAGCTAACCACAACCTGGGCCTCTTCGTCAAAGTCAAACCTGACAGTTTCACCTGAGCCATGTATATATTGCACCTGTTCATCAACTCGCTTCTCAGAAAAGCTGCTACCGGAAATGGAGAATTGAGTTGACCATCTGGCTGTTCCATTTTGGGAGGAGGAGCAGTGGCTTTCTTGGGTTGAACGTGAGAGGAATATAGAGCGAAAGACAGATTGGTTTGGTTTTATTACTGACAATGATGGTGCTGTAATTTTGAAGAAATGGCTGAAAGAGTTTGGAGAGACCTTACGATTGACTTGGAACAAGCTTCAACAACACTCAGAACACCCAGTAACCTGGAATAAGAAAACAAATAAAGCAAAAAACTTTTATTATCACAGTAACAGTATGAATTTTCCCGAGTTTTGATTGGCGAATAATGACTGGAAGATCGAACGATATGCGACTATCAAATATCCAGATTGGGTTCACAACCCTCAAGACAACAATAACAAACCAAGTAACAGTACATATATTTTTTTTTGATCTTGTGATTGACAATGTCTTTTTTGATCTTGTGATTGACAATGTCTCTCATTGCAAGCAGGTAGCAACACATCTAAACATTGGGATCTGTGTCCCAGGTGATATCAGCACAAACATCCTTAAGGTAGCTATGCGTCTCAGCCTCTCAGCCTTAGTTGTCTGCAGAAATGAGGGCGCTGCGGCATCTATCAAACTCAGAAAGGATGTCACCTCCAGTGACGTTGGTGTTGTAGTTGGAATGGGTTGGCGATGCTGATTGAAGATAATTCTTCCAATATTTTGCCATCTGCATTGGTGGTAAGTGTCAAAAGTCATCAAAGAAAGCTATGATATACATACTGTGTCTGCAAAAATGTCTTGCGCTTGCTGAACCCATGATGTTTCCCTCTGCAATTTCTGCCTGTTGTTCCTCTTCAACCCCTCCATTCCATGCAAATATAGTCAAGCTTGTAGTATGGATGTAGGACTATCACATCATGAGTTATAATAAGAACAATAGGAGTGGAACAATTTGTGCACTAAGGGTCAGCAGAATGGCTGGTTTATCATCAATGCGGTTGTAATATTTGTTCAGCTTCTTGCAGCTATCAGAAAGGCTGGAACTGTAGAGTGTATAGCAAGAATTTTCTGTTTTCTTTTCCCAGGCAGTAAGCAGAGTTTCAATTGAAGGAATAACCTTATACAGTGTTGGGTGCTGCTCAGACAAGAATGAAAGAAGACATTTCTTGGCATCCTGAGAGGGAATATGTGAGTGAGATTGGGTTGTTCAATGAAGCTGAAATCACTTACAAAGAGAATTTCCTTTGCATCTCCACATGGTCCCAGTCCTGATCATCAAAATTGAATGCAGACCAAGATATACGCTTTGCAATCTGTCCTTCCTTTCTAATGGTAGTGATTGGCCCATACATTGTGTCTGCAGAGCCAATGAAGCATGAAATTGCCTGGTGAGGTTTCAATGAATGATCCATCATTCCATATGCTAAGCTCCATTGTGTGTTGTTGTGAAGGGGGGTCTTGAAATGTTTGAAAGTATTCTACATGTTGTACGGATGCTTGTATCTATCACACTAATATAATCTCAAAATATTTTATACAGTCAATACACTTACCTTGATGGCAACAGTATGAAGTGCCACAATCACCTCTAATTGACCATTCAACATGGGGTTATCAGTAAGATTGGGGTTATAGTCCCAGATCACATCTGTATTCTCAATGACACCTGTCTTGGTCAAGCAAGACATCACATCATCAATTCAGAGCTGTACTACATGTTCCATACATCTAAAGAATATATTTATGGAAATCATTGTTCTGAGACTTGAATCAATTCAAAGGCTTACAATAATTGATTTTCCTCTGCAATCCACTCTAAGTTTTGGGCATTGTGAAACCGTTCAACAGCCAATGCTAGAGTTGTGTTGTTTGAGGTATTATCTAAAGTCATTGATCCTATCTGTATACAGATCAGTGCATTCCTCATTTATTACATGGTTTACTCATCTTTGAATATTCAGGTCCAATAATGCCAACCCGTTCACAAATTCTAATGAAGTAACAACCAAGATTGCTGCCTGAATGTATGCCTGACAATGCCTTGAAACTAATAACTTCTGATGCCAGAGACCACTCTCCTGTGTTCAAATCAACCTCAATGAAATGTGCAGTCACACCTAGGAAGGGCATCCTTGTTGTATTTGCTGACCATCCATCAGCTATCACAGATACCTTTCCTAGTACATCCTGGTCATAAAAGAGTAAGTTTTCAATAATTATTTCTAGCTGGATACTCACAATAATTTGTTGTTTCAAAGTTGACATCACATCAACAAATGAATTATGAAGATACTTTGCCACCGTGTCTCTGGACGAAAGGTCTTGTTTCATTGTCTTTGGTCACATTGATACTAAGACATTGCAAAATACTGGCTTATCAGCAAGTAAGAGTGCCTGATCCAATAGATCAATTTGACAGATCCATAAATCATATGACAGACTTACTTGATCATCATATGCAATCAGTTGTGCAACAGCCTTCAACATTTGTTCTCACAAAAACTCTTAGACCAGTCCCCTCTCAAATTCCAGCCTCAACTGTTCCTTCACAGCACCTCCTTTTGCACACAACTTCTCCTTCTCCTCTTCTGCCTTCTTTGCCCTCCACATTGTTCAAGGCATTGCCCAATGGTGTGTTGTGATTCCTTTCTCTTTGCAACATTTGATGTAGACATCATAGTGTTGGCATAGGTGGACTTGACATGATGAATTGCCACTGGTATGAAAGCAGCCATGAATTCCCCTCTTCTTTACCTCCTTTGGATCTGCCCTATTCTCAAGGTTAGCTGAGTTCTGAAAATGTCATTGTTGTACTGACTTGTAAATGGAGCACCATTTTCTCTTTGCAGTCATGGATTTACTGCTTCCAACTGACTTGAAGACAACCTCAACAATATTCGAGAAGAATAGGTCTACATCCTGGCCTTGGTCTGCTTTCACAGCTAACTTATCAGGAATGGTAGCATTTTGAAGGTTGTTGAGGGTTACATCCTGGATATGCAGATATCCTGGTGAGTTTCACTTTCAATTCTGTTCAGAATAGGTACTTACATTGTCCATCTCCTTACTTTGGTCCCCTTCCTCATCAATACTACTTCTGTTCTCTTCCTCCACAATCTCAACCTCAACATTGGACCCATCCTCCATTTCCACCTGCTCCTGTTCAGCCAACATTTTTCTGGATCTTTTAGCCTTCTTCTTTAGACGTTGATCCTCTTCCTCGCTTGATTTGTTGTTGGCCACCTTGTGCCTTTTGGTCTTCCTTTTTTAATGTCAATTCTTGTGCTCACTGCCACTCAATTTGTTGTTGGTCACACATCTAGGCCGTTTTGAAGCCTTGGTAGTTCTATAAGTTGTGCTACATGTAGATCCTTGAGCATGATGGCTTGAGCTTGTCTTTGATTTCAAAGATTTGCCCTTTCCCATTGTAGAGCAGAGAAGAACACTTGTTTTTCTTTCTTGTCATTGATTTGATATACTTGTGACATGACAGCTGGTTTGCAAAGCAGTGTGGAGATCAAACCATTCTGACTCGGGTCTATTTTTGACTTGACCACAAGTTTATTAGTAATTTTCTTTAAAAGACTGGTTTCAATTGGTCTTGGACTGGTTAAGCTGCAATTGCAGAAGATGATTAACCATTAACCGCTAAAATCCTGAACCAAAAAAAAATATAACTACAGTCCAGCTGTAACTGGTTAAGTTTGATTAAGTTGTGGTTAAATTTGTGGTTTCCATAACTTAACTTTGCAACACTAATTCAAAGATGCCACATCAGATGATACAAAATATGAGGAGTACATAGGTAATGTAAGAGCTTCTTGTATGCCGACACCTTGTAGAATCTGATTTTGTTGCACAGTAAAGGGTCAGTGGACCATTGTGTGTTATTGCTTCTTCTTAGCAAATAAAATTGATGTCTGATGATGAAATCTGAAGAGTATTGTAGGACTATTCTTGTCCTTGTTCACAAAGATGAGGTGGATGCCATCTTGTATGCTGGGGGAGGCACCCAGTACACCCTTCATTGGCTGAAGAAATTGGTCTCGGACACCTCCAGTTCTAAGGAGAGGAATATGACAAACTGTGTGCTCAGCTCCCTAAGACCCACTGACAAAGCTACTGCTGCCATCATGTTTGACTATGTTCTCAAATGGAAGGATCTTAACATGTGGAAGACAGTGATTAAAAAAAGTGGTTCGCTTATCATGACCTTTGGAAAGGAAAAACTTATTCAGGCCTGAAAGGTCTTTGATTTTGGAGCTGTCCATCAAAGGTGAGGAGGATAACCTCTTCCATTGAAAATGATGTTCAATCAGATGTTGCCAGCTATGAGGAGATATACAAGTAACATTGCACAATTAGGAGATCATGTTGATTTCATTCAAGCCCTTCCACTCCACTGCGCGGCCACTGAAGAGTATGAGAATGTGCAGGCTTGGTCTGAAGACCAAGTCAGATGAGCATTCTCATCTTTCAAATCACCAACCATTGCAGACATACCTGTCCTTGTTGTCATAGATCAGGTCAGAGGGGCCGCGTTCCTTGTCAAAGAGTAAGAAGATCATTCAATGGTTTCTTATTTGTTCTCACAAGAATTTTAAAATTTTGCCCCAGCTGGTCAAAAACACCTCAATATTCAATTTTGTGATTGCATTTGTCAAAGACCTGCATGAGCACAAGAGCAGCATTCTGGAGCAGCCTCCCTCTTCATGGGAATCCAGAAATACCAATCTTACCATGACCAACAATAACATGATCATGTTCATTGACCAGCTCTTCAATCATGCAGTGATACAGTGGAGTTCTGTGGCTGTCCAACCAAACTCTATGCACTACTGTTATTATAGCCATCAACCACCAGCACATCAGTCTCAAACCCAAAAGATCCAACAAATAATCACTTGAGTTGAAGTCTGCCTCCTCATAAAGCATATGGCACCATGCAACAAATTATTCCTTTCTGTTCTTAAGATACAAGGGTCAGTAAAGCAGAGGTTCCAAACACTTTACATTCTTCTCATGTTTTGACTCCACAAAGTGATGAAAAACAAAAGTGTGGATATCAGTTCTCCTCGGTTTTCTGAGTTTCTACAGCTCCTTGTAGAGTTGTACCTATGTGATGTCCTAGGAGCTCAGGGACAGAACTATTGTACCAAGGTCCAACTGATTGGTTGTGGTTGTTGCAATTGTTCTCTTCTAGATTTATTCATGTTCTCACCAACTAAGACAATGCAAACATTTTGTCTTGCGCTAGCTTGTCGCATGCACTTCAAGGCACACTTAAACAAGGCAGACAAAATCATTTCCTTTGTGACCTTACGGTCTGGGAGCTCTCATGGTATTCAGGTTATAAAACATCCTGAGGTTACCGCTATGCAGCAGTGGGAGAGCCATGTTGGCGAGGCCAAAACCTTCTTGTCCAGCATTGGAAATGACAATAGAGGTATGGGGATGTTTTAAAGGCGTTGATAGAGGAGCAATTGTTTGCACTGGCTGTCAGAAACGTGGCTCAAAAATCTACAATAACTCCTTTGCAGGCATTTGCAACCTCCTCAAGCCCCAATACAGCCATGACTTCAGGTACCATTCCTTTGACCTCTAATCCCATAGCTGGCATGAAACGCAAACAACCTCCAACTGTGAACTTGGGTGTTATTGATCTGACGGGGTACAGTCCTTGACAGTTGTTTTTTGTGATCTCAATGACTATAGGCTTTCTGAGAGGCCATAATTTGAGATGCATATATTATAAATATTTGCTACAGAACTTGTGTAAATGATATCTTTGTACAATATATATATATATAATTCTATGTAGATAAGTCCATAAGTCCATTGACAATTGGCAGCGTCCGAGTCATGGTGGACATAAATATACTATGATCATATTCTCTTTACATGTAGAGGGATGGAATTCTTCTCCTTGTGCCACTCTTTTAACTCATCCTTTGCTAGTGAGTTTTTGTTGTTGGAAGCCAGAATTATTAAGTATCCCTTGGCTTCAACATAACAACGGTGCAACGCATGACTGACCGTGACCAACCATGACAGAGCACATCAAATGTCAAACACATCACAATTTCTGAAAAGTGAAGCAAACCTTAGGACTCTCAAAGGTGAAGATGCACACCTTGTCACCTATTTTCACTCAGTGGTAGAAGACCTTGAGTACCTGGTTTGCTTTACAGACTTGTTATATCATGCCATCAGCTTGATGGACAGTTCATACCATGAGGACTGCCAGGACAACTCTGATTCTAAAGAGGATAGTAGCCTGCAGATAGCTGAAGTTTTTTGAGAGTGCTGTGAGCCTCAATGACTTGGTTGACCTTGAGGCCTTGAGGAAGATCAAGTTAGTCCAGAGAATAAGTTTGGAATGAGTTCAAGTTGATGCCATCTAACCTGAATCTCATTTCTTGCAAAGGTGCTACTCCAGATATGAAGGATATATGGGAAATGCAAGATGCTTCCTCTTTCTCACCAATCTCTGGCATCTGATGTGGGTTGCTACAAGGTGCAAAATTGTTGGAATAATTGTATGTCCTTACTTCTTACTATGTGTATGTATGTGTAAGGGGACTACTTGGTTCACCGAGTGTCTGACTCTATTCTGGGCTTAGTCCAATGTGTATGCCCATTCTAGCCACCTGACCAACAACCTGACCATCCCTATTCCCCATCCATCTTGTATTAGTTGCCTTGGCAAGTCATATGACCAGACTCTTACTCATCATCAATTATTGTTAGTCATTCTCCTTTACATACTGTGGGCCATTGAGTCATATAGTGTTAGTCATTAGCCACCAGTGATGTAGTATATAAGACAGTCTGCAGGATAGAATATCCTCAGACCAAACAATAGCAGTGTTCACTTGTCCTATCCATCAAACCGACTGTGAGCTCACCTAGTGTCGTGCTTGCCACCTTGCTTGTCCTCCTCTCTTGCCCTCTGTCTCTTGCCCACTTCTTGCCCGTCTTGTGCTTGCTTGTCGTCTGCTTGACCCTCAGTGGCTTGGTTGTAGGCTTCTCGGTTGTGTGAGTATTCTACAGGTTGACCTCCCCTTACAGTACGGACATTATTTGACTGGTCAATTATACAGGGTATCACAGGACTGTTATTGTGCTTGTCCATGAGAGCAATGTACCCAGCATGTTTGCCGCTGGTGGAGACTCATACGTTCTTCAGTACTTGAATCAAAGTGTTAGCATCCCTAAATGCACTATCAACCTTGACCCTACTGTGGTGCGTCAATCCGTACATCACACCATATCACATCACCATTGTCTCAATACTGACCCTGGTGCCACATTCTCTCATTGTCATGAACACTATATATACTATACCTTAGCTACACGAACCCTCACTTAATTATTTATATTGTGTTGAGGGTGAGTATAATCTATACCTATGAGACCATACACACTGACAACATGTACTTAGACTTTGCTTACACACTGTTAGGTACACTACTCACTCAATTATTCATATTGTGTTGAGGACTTTGCTTACACACTGTTAGGTGCTAAATACTGGGTTCTAACAGGTTATGGGACTTTGCTGCCATACACTCTGAAGTGACAACATTAGGATCCTTTGTCCTGCACCCCACTCTTCACATTCTTCACATCTGTGGACTCTGATCTGTGATTGATCATCTTATTGGCATGTTCCCTTTTGTCTTCACACACAACCTTTAGGCCCCTTTGTTTTTTTTTACTCAACAAATCTTTGCCATGAAATCTACACTTCCTGTTACAGCACTAACTACCATGCTACCAACTGGTGCTGCATACCCACACATCCACCCAGCTAAACTAAATGCCTACTGGCCATCCTTGGAAACCCCCTTTGATTGCACCACTGGATAATTCACCAAGTGGTCCATGAAACTCAGAATTTTCTTGCAGAAATGTGGTATAGACTGATATATCTTTGGGAAATCTGAGTGCCTGACAAAGTCAGTCTCAGTCACTAAACCTGTTGCCCACGCTAACTGGCTCTGCAACAATGATCTAATCATCAGCATCATCTGTGCTGCTATATTTGAAGCCAAATAGGAAGGACTCAACACAGATAGGACTCCAAAAGACTGCTACAATGCACTAAAAGCTAGAGCTCACTGCAAAGGGCCCATCAAACAAGTTGCTTTGATCCACATTGCTTTGATCCACAAAGCTCTACTGACATACAGGCCTATCTCAGAACCAATCAAAAATACTGCTCAGAAGATATGCAAGCTCATTGATTGAGCCTTCTCCATTGGATCCATTGACAAAGATCTCTTGATATGCATTGCACTGCTAAACTCTATCAACAACAAGTCATTCAAGTCAATCCAGACACAGGTATCTTGCGGACTTGCCAACACTACATCTGAAACTCCATAGAAGTCCAATAACATTTGTAAACTCTTCCAAACCATTGACAGCCTTGCTACACTCTCCAAATCCCCCACTGGCACAGCTCTCATCTCCAAAGACATCAAAGGCCACAACCATGGCTCCATATTCCCATGCTGCAATGTTTGTTCCATGCTTGGACTATCATGCCATGGCCACACCAAGGAGTGGTGTGTTTGGCTAGGAGAAGGTATGGCAGGCAAAACAATGGAAGAGTTGAAAGCCACATGCAGAGCTGCACAAAGAGGAGGCAAAAGAGGAGGATTGAAATCAGGAGGAGTGCTGAATGGCAACTTGAAGCATGGTATCACTGTAAAAGGGGCTGACGGTCAAGCCTATATTGTTGACTCCAACCATTTACAAAAAATCCAACTCCAGACCACTGAGACTTTGAAACCCACCAAATTTGCTGGCGTTGCCACCACTACTCATAAGAAATCCACCAACTTCTTTGAATACCAAGGATTTATAGCCTTGCTTGACCATCTCGACAAGGAACTCAGGACAACCATCAACTAGGGAAATAACACAGTACAGAACACCACAGACACCATAACTGCAACTACAGTTGTCTCATCATTCAACCACCTCAGCCATAGACTGGTGGTATTCATTGATAAAAAACCATTCTATCTAGACTCAGGCACAACTGTTCATATATCACCATATGCCATGGACTTTACCACTCTTGAACCCATTCACCCTTTCTCTGTCAGAGGTGTTGGATGAATACAACTACACATGCAAAACAAAGTGGAGATTGTACTCAAAAATGCATTGTATATTCTTAACTTCATGGTTTGACTAATTCTTGGTCTCTGCTCTACTTGTTGGAATGAATGCAAAAATCACATTCAGATACTCTGGTGTTACAATCCTTGACAACAACAGTGAAACTCTCCTAGCCTCGGGACCACTCATTCCAAGTCGACACCTGTATACATTGGACCTTCAAGCAGCATTAGCCAAACATGCACTTGCTGCCTACAATCCCATCAGCCTTGACACCTGGCACTGGCAATTGGGCCACGTGAACTATCAAGTCGTTGCCACAATGGCCTGCACCGGTCTGCTTCCAGGTAAGCACTTTGCTCCTCTCCTTGCTTAGCCTAAATGTGTCTTGGGTAAACAGACCAAATCATCAGTTCCCAAAGTATGGAATGATGGGTGTAGAGCAAGCAAGAGGTTGCAGAAAGTGTTGATAGACTTAGCAGGGCCAATAAATGTCCAATTGCATACAGGAAATAAATACATTATGGATTTAGTCAATGACTGCACAAATATGCCCTGGTCTATTTCTCTGAAATCTAAAAGTGATGCCTTCCTTGCCTTACAAACATGGGAGAAGGTGAGAAAGCTGGAAACTGGGAAGAAAATAGGCATATACCATATGGAGCACAATGGTGGACTCAAGAGCCATCAGATAGAAGCATGGTTAGTGTAAGGGGAGGTTGACCTGTGGAATACTCACACAACCAAGAAGCCTACAACCAAGCCACAGAGGGTCGAGCAGACAACAAGCAAGCACGAGGTGGGCAGGAAGTGGGCAAGAGACAGAGGGCGAGCGAAGAGGACAAGCAAGGCAGCAAGCGCGACACTAGGCAAGCTCACAGTTGGTTTGATGGATAGGACAAGTGAACACTGCTATTGTTTGGTCTGAGGATATTATATTCTGCAGATTGCCTTATATACTACATTGCTGGTAACTAATACTAACACTATATGACTCAACAGCCCACAGTATGTAAAGGAGAATGACTAACAATAATCAATGATGAGTAAGAGTCCAGTCATATAACTTGCCAAGACAACTAATACTAGATGGATGGGGAATAGGGATAGTCAAGTGGTTGGTCAGGTGGCTAAATGGGCCTACACATTGGACTAAGCCTGGAATAGAGTTGGACACTTGGCGAACCAAGTAGTCCCCTTACATCACCCCCTCCTCAAGGTTTGTTGCCTCAACCAACAGTGTTCAATGACCCCTGGCTGGGCGAGAGCATCAAGCAGTATTATTGCCATGCGGTGCCGGAGTGCCTCAGCCATAATGCCCAAAGGCATAGTTGATAGCTATGGGGGACAACAAATCAGATGTTGGCGCTATAGAGTAGTCCTGAGGTGTAGTCGCCGTAGAGTTGTCCCTAGAGGGCATAGGTGCCATAGAGACATTCCAAGGTGAGGCCATGGAGTGCATGGGCATGCTACAGGAAGCTGGGGTAGCAGCAGTGGAAGGTGTCAGCGTAGAGGTAGGAGTAAGACTGGGCTGCTGGGTAGGAGGTTTAGGGGTGGACGATGTGGGATTCTGAGATGGAGGCGGCTTAGCAGGGGCTGCTGCAGCGTTGCCTGGGCACTGCTTCCACAGTACATGCACATGCCACTTGGCGATGTGCTTTCCAATAACCATAAGGGCTTCACCAATCTGCTGATCGGTGCCTCGAATAAAGACAAACTAGTGTTCTCCATTACCCAGAGGACCAACCGCAAAGGCTGCCAGACGAAAGCTAGATATATCATGGGCTTGTTTAAGGCTGCACCCCTGGTGCCCAACGATGTGAGCAACAAGAGAGTCGGGAAGCTCCAGTGCACACTTGTAACACTGGACTTTGTTGTTGGTAGGGGGCAGGTCCCGAGCTAAAGGGACAATGAGGGGAGTGTTAGGATTAGATCATACTACATGTTGAGGAATTCAAGAGGTGGGTACAGTAGAGGGTTTGGTTAATGAGGGCAGGATTGCAGAACCAGCCTGAGCTGGAACCGTACTACGCCGGTGGGTGGTCCAGGTGGCAGCGATGGTGTGGCCTGCTTCCAAAGCGGCTAGTCTGCTTTTAAGGGAGGATACAAGCAGTTGCATCTGCTGCATAACAGAGATCCATTTAGCATCAAAGCAAGGAGTTGCAGCAGGGTCCACAACAGGGATGCGTGGAATGCCTTGACATGTTGGCTGATGAGGGCTCGCAGGGAGTGCCAGCATAGGGGTACCTGTTGGAGAGGGAGGGAAAGTCCAAGAGTCCAAAGACATAGTAGGGGATAGGATGGATGCTGTGGGCTAGAGCAGTGGACAGCATAGGAGACCAAAAGCTCACAGTCGGTTTGATGGATAGAACAAGTGAGCACTGCTATTGTTCAGACTGAGGATATTCTATCCTGCAGATTGCCTTATATACTACATTGCTGGTAACTAATGACTAACACTATATGACTCAACGGCCTGTGGTATGTGAAGGAGAATGATTAACAATAATTGATGATGAGTAAAAGTCCAGTCATATGACTTGCCAAGACAACTAATACTAGACGGATGGGGAATAGGGATGGTCAGGTGGTCGGTCAGGTGGCTAGATGGGCCTACACATCGGACTAAGCCTGGAAATAAGTGGGACACTCAGCAAACCAAGTAGTCCCCTTACAGTTAGCATTGATAGGTTCCAAGCAAGAGTTTAGAGTGCTATTCACTTCAGAACACATAGGTCAAGTTAAACATATGCACAGGACACTACAAGGAAAAGCTAGAACGATGAGAATAGCTGCTAAATGCCCTGACTATCTCTGGGATGAGTTTTATATCACTGCCGCCCACTTACATGCCAAAACATCAACAAAATCACTTAGTGGAAAAACCCCATTCAAACTATGGCACCAACGTGCCCCTGACTATTCATACATGCACAAAATTGGGTGCTGTGCCTTTGTTCTCATACTTAACCAACATAACTCTAAGCTTAACCCATGCAGAATAGAATGCATTCTCATTGGGTATATGCACAACACGAAGGCTTATTGATGCTACAACCTGAGAACATGCAACATCTATGAGTCATATCACATATGGTTTCTAAAGAGATGCAACAGGCACCCCATAACGGTAGAGAAGACCATCTTAATGCCAGAGAAGACTGCCAAAGAACCCAAGACTATCAATCAAGTGAAGAATACCTCCATGGATGCACCCTTCATCACAAACAATGATGACAAAGACGTTGTTGGACCAATCAAGCAAATGGATTGCCCACAACACCAGCCAGTCAAGCACATACCACAAGTGCAGCCAAACATGCCACCAGGCCTATGCCAATCAAGCCAAATTCTGGTTCCTACAGCTAAAGCAACCCCAGAGAATCCACCACTGAGTCACATGGAACATGTGGTACAAGACTCATGTGAGGTGGGCAAGAGACTACAAAACACAAGGCTAGAAAACACCAAAGTACGGCAGTGGTGCAGGAACAGGCAATCCAAAATGCACAGGACATAAACCAACCCATTAACCTCATCCAGCCTGTTAATCCCATCAAAGATGTGTAAGCTCATGGAGGAGAGAATGCCTCTCCAGCTCTTCCAGACCTAGTGAACATTGCAACAATAGAGGATATCAAATATTTGTTATCTGTTGTGGAATTGCTGGGAGACCCCACATCCATCAATCTCAGCAATGAGCCCTGCACGTGGAAGGAGGCTCAAGAATCCCTCCACACAAAAGAGTGGGAAACAGGATACAAAGATGAGTTGAAATTGCTTAAGGAGATGGGGGTATACAAACTTGTACTTCAGAATCAAGTTTCTGCTGGGCAGAAAATCAGAAAGGGGCAGCCAGTCTTTAGAATAAAGCGGTTTGTTTCAAAATGTGTCTTGTCTTTAAAGGATTCAAACAGATCTACAGAAGAGACTACACCAAGACTACCTCGCCGATGGCATGCATGGAGTCATGGCACATACTACTCCACTTAGCTGCTTCACAAGGCTGGGATGCCAGCCAAATCAATGTGAAAACGGTGTTCCTATATGGTTCACTACCGGAGGACAAAATCCAATATATGGAGCAACCCGAAGGCTTTGAAGAACCAGGCAAGGAGGGGTGGGTATGGTGCTTAATGCATGGTCTTTATGGTATGAAGCAAGCTGGTCAAATATGAAGCCGCACACTGAACAACAACATGTTGTCATGGGGGTTCACTCGCCTCCTTTGTGAGTCATGCATCTATTATTGTAAATCAGATACTGGCACAGTCATAGTGGCAGTACATGTGGACAACTTTCTGTTTATTGCAAGCAGCAGAACAGAAAATAAACAATTCAAGGATCAACTACGGTTAGTCTGGACAATATCTGACCTTGGGTTACCAAAATTTGTTGTGGGCATTGGGGCTGAATGGGATTGGGAACATCATCTTGTCAAGCTCTCCTAGACAGCACTGATAGACAAAATCATCTCTCAGTTTGGACAATCACAATCAGCGCCACTCTCCTTGCCCATGAAACCAGGCCAGAAGCCCAGAATAGCTGACAAGTCCTCCTTAACGCCTGACAAAGCTGCAGTCATGCAGAAAACCTCTACAGGTTACTAGTAGGATGTCTGCTATACATAGCTATTTCCACCCACCTGAATATGTGGTACAACAGTTGACACAGTTTGTTGATTGTTACACTATGACCCACTGGAAGGCAGCCATTCAACTCATCCAATACCTAAAGGGAACCAGAGACCTCAAGCTAGTGCTAGGAGTAAAAGGTGAGCTGGTCAACCTCACAGGCTTCACTGACTCAGACTGGGCTAACTGTCTTGATACATGCCAAAGCATCAGTGGCTACACCACCTTTGACTGTCCTGCCTAGGATGGAGGGCTTTGGATTAATAAAGTGGGCCCCCTGAGATCGGGCCTAATCTCATGGGCCGCATGCAAACAGAAGTCTGTCGCAGCATTGTCAGTTCTGTTACCATGCTTTTGAGAATGAAAAGTGGAGAGACTTCTTTTGGGTCTGAAACAACAAATGGGGGTATATAATATGCAAAGCCAAATATATGGCTGCCTTCGAGAGCACTCAAGAATGCATCTGGCTGCAGGCCCTCCTAAAAGGTATTGGACACAATGTCATGTTCACGCCCACTTCCATTCTGTGTGATAACAACAACACCATCAACTTGTCCAAAGACTCCACGCTCCACACATGGGTCAAACACATCAATACAAAATATCATTTCCTTCGTGAACACACCCACTCAACAAAATATGCATTCAATACGTCAACACGAAATACAATGTAGCAGATGTCTTTACTAAAGCACTCGCTGCGCCTCTATTCATTCAACTATGAGGCTTACTCAGCCTCCAATAAATTCGCCACAACCATATGCTTGAGGAGGAGAACACAAACACGGCGAGGTTTCTGGCTGATAAGGAGTGTTGGCATCCCTAAATGCACCATCAACCTTGACCATACTGTGGCACGCCAATCCGTACCATCACACCATATCACATCACCATTGTCTCAATACTGACCCTGGTGCCACATTCTCTCATTGTCACAAACACTATATATACTATACCTTAGCTACACAAACCCTCACTCAATTATTCATATTGTGTTGAGGGTGAGTATAATCTATACCTATGAGACTGTACATACTGACAATGTGTACCTAGACTTTGCTTACACACTGTTAGGTGCTAAATACTGGGTTCTAACAAAAAGGCCCCAAATACTCCCAGTATCACTGATAAAAAGACAATTGATCTCCTATTAAAAATACTATTTGCCTCTCTGGCAAAGCTGCTATGTTGCAATATACCCTTAAGTGGAAGGACCTCGACATGTGGAAAATGGGGATGAAGAAAAAAGTGGATCGTCTCAACCTTTGGACCTGAGAATCTTCTCCGAGCCTGGAGTTGTTTGTGCATTCTAGATTTTCAATTCGCTCACAATCAAGGATATCCCTGTTCCCATTTCATTTGGCCGGATTGAAGGGGCCATGTTTCTAAAGAGCGAGGAGATCATGTGCACTGGTGTGCAGTCTCATATCTGACAATGGATTTAGGATATTACCCCAGTTGGTTAAAAAGGCTTCAATTTTGCAATTGTGTTTGTCAGGGCCCTACATACATGAACATAAGGAAGGTATTCTGGAGCAGCCTCTCTCCATCAGATTTTACAAGTATTGATCCTTCCCCAGCCAGCGAGAACATGCCAATCCTTATTGAACAGCTCCTCAATACCATCATTGCACAGTAGGATTTTGTCGTAGCCCAGCCAACCCCTGCTATGCCCCATTCTCATTATTCGTACAACCCCAGGTTCCCCCAGGCCAACCTACCAAAAATCCAACGAATTGTCGAGATTGTCGAAGTTTGTCTTCCTCGCCCTCCACATGGAGTCGTGCAACAAACTCTTCCTCTCCATGCTACAAGTCCAAGGATCGGCACCAGAGAATTTCCAGAAGCTGTGGACTCCCCTAAGTGCATCGGATCTGCAATCTCATGAACACCAAAGGGGTAGATCTTTCCACCCTCCGTTTTCCGGATTCCGGCAACTCCTCGTGGCGTTAAAACTTATACTTTCGCGGATAGGTCAGGGCTGCAAGAACCGGTCGTGGGTGCGTCGACTGCGCTCAGGTCAATTCATGGTCCAATATGAAAGCATTGGAAACTTTCCATCTTGCACAAGTTCATACATAGGCTAAACCCGAAGTTCCTGCTCGGCATTGGAAATGATGACGCTATTTCATGTTTTATGGAAATCAATACGACAATGTTACAAAGGCATTGTCGGGAGTACAGCAATTTGCCCTGACTGTTGGTGATGTAACTAAAAATTCGGTTCTTCACAAGGGTCGTCGGCCATCTTAACCTCGAATAATGCTATGTACCACTTCTTCGTCTGGAACTTCCCTTCCCTTGACCACTGCCAACGCTGGTCCGAAACGTAAAAAACCTCCAATGGTTGTCTTGGGTGTCATTGACCTCACGGGCGGCGACAGTTCCTGATACCTTGAACTCACGTAGATCTATCACAACACAGTTCGTCGCATGTTATGTACTTATATAGTTGTATACTAAATTACTTGTGTAGATACTTAATTCCGAATTCTTGACATTTTTGAGTCTTACTAATGACCAGGCCAATAAAATTATACGTGGTTAGAGGATGTTTCGGATTCAATATTGATTGTACAACGTTAACACCCAATAGTGCGTTACTCTCTTGCTGTCTTGGAGTGTGGACATGCTCCAAGAGAGGAAGTCATTTATCTTACTGAGCTCGAATGCGCAGACGCAATAAGAAGCACAACTCTTTGCTATCAGCATTGATTTGCGAGGAGGCAGTCCCTCCAGGCGGCGTACAGCATGATCACAAAGCTCTGTCCCTCAGGGCTACCAAACATCCAAGGGTTTACGTCGCCCCATCCTAGAGGGTTAACGGCAGGCCTGACAGTTCCGTTGTTCGCATCCACATGGGTCAACATTATACCGCTTGCGTCAAGGAAGCTGCCTCCAAGTGTCTTCCTGATGCTTTCAGCCCAGTCAATGTACTTATCCCCTGCACCTTCACGGCCAAAGACGGTCGGGACCAGAACAACCAGTCTATACACGGTTGCAGCGAAAAGAGAACTCCCAGACGTCTCTCCAAAAATAATTGAATTGTTGAGATAGTTCCTGACGAGCCCATGCTCGTATGAGGCGTTACCAGCGTTCATGACGGCGTCTATTATCTCCTTCACAAGAGAGGTCAACGTATGAATGGCCGTCTTGCGCCATCGAACGATCCCTGCAGCCTCCGTAGCGTTTCTGCTTGGGAAAGCAGGGGCTTTCATGATCGTTGCGAGGACCCGCGTTATACCAGCTGCTGCCCAGGCGTTTCCTGTTGACCAAAGGCCAGCGTCGCCGTTGTAAGGGCCTATGATGTGCTCCCAGAGGCCAGCGAGGGCAGTGTCCGACACTGTTGTATTGTGGTGGAGAATTTGGCGGTATGCTTGGCACTGGAATACAGCTTCGTGAAGGCCTGTGATATTTGATGTGTCTGCGGCGTAGTAGGCTAAGAAAGGAGGAGCCATATACACGAAGTCCGCCCTTAGAAAGGCATGAATCAGAATATTAATCGTGGAGTGAACAAAACACAAAAGACACCGACCAAACTTCAGTGTATAGAGTCCGATGAGAGATCGCTCCGTTCCAAGTCCGGAGCGCACTTCCAGTCAGATACTCGAATGTCTCCACCGCACCAGCTTTAAACTGCTCATACCCGCTTCTCTTCCCAAGCAACCAGGCGCCAATACCCAAACTCGCAGGATCGCCTACTGAACCATCTCCATCCGCCAACGCGTTCGCGCCCGTGCCGAAGACGATCTTTTCCGCTGCATACGCTAGCCCTCGTGGTAAAGTTGACGCCGAGTGAGCTGTAGTAAACGGAGCATCGCCAAAAACCGAGAGGCCGGGATCATATAGCTCCAAGAGAGCCTCGGTGGCAGTGCCGAATTCCCAAGAGTGAGTGGAGATGTTCAAGGCGGTAGCGACAACCTTGCGAATCGGAAAACCAGGGTCAAATGGAAAGGCGGTCTGATCATGCATCTCCAATTGTGGGTACTTTAACAAAGTCTTCGGGATGGACCAAGGCGATGAAAAGAGAAGCGATAGGAGAAACTTTGAATATGAGGGCATTCAAACGAGTCTTTGACTTCGATGTAAACGAGGACTAACCTCTACAAGCCCTATGGCCCACTATTTAAGAGAAGGAAGACTCGGCTGGTAGGCTTCAGCTCAAGAAGATTGAACTTGACGCCGGATTTGGGAGTGAGTCCTCATGGAACGTGCATACGAGTGAATGACCAAGAGAATTAGTCTGCACGAAGATAAGGGAAAACGCATCCCTCAGGCGTTGCGTTGGAAGGTATCGTGCTTGAAATTCCTTCCTGGGGCGTTCTTATCCGTTCTTTCCACTGTCAGGCGGTGCGCCTTGAAATCAGGTGACTAGGATATATTCTGGTCAAAATATGGATAAGGAGAAACGACTTCAGTGCTCGTACATTCAATACCATTTCATCGATGTTTATAGCTGATTGTTCATCCTACATTTGTGATCAGGATCTTACGTATTCTCCAAAGGGTACCGTCGTTTACACTTAGCTCTTAACCTAGCGATCGTCGAAATCAGAGGAAGGAAGGCCCATGATCTTCATAGATGTACATATTTCTGAGATGGTTAATGTTCACATAACACATTATGATCGCAGTCGTTGCACATTGTTTTTTTTTTTGATATGGAATGAAAATATCTGTTCCAAAATATCCGGAACCTGTTTATCAAAATGAAAGCATGATGACTAAGATCAGCCTCACCTGGCAATTGCCATTGGTAAGTACATAAACCGTCAACCGCGATACAATTTTAGGGTCAAAGGGTGAGAATTCATATACATGTCAAGGTGGGTCAGCTGCGCACTGATCTTCCCGCGGTAAAAATGGAGTATCTGAAATATAACGATAATCATCAATGGAAAGAAGCGCAAGAAAGTTCGAAGCAAACTCGGTAACATTCAAAACGACGCCTTGAATAGAACGCCGCTGCTCCAAGTTATCCTTCTAGAAAGAAGCCTTCCCACTGACGCTACATACGCGGAGTCAGGACGCCGCAGATGACAAGAGAACGCCCACAAGAAGAATAATTAAAAAAAGTTCTTGCTCATTGAATAGGCCGACTTGATGCACTGTGTCTGTTCTCGGGAGCTATCTCCAAAAGTAGTAAGTAGTGAGAGTGTATCCCAGGATGGTAAAATGAAAATGGTGGCGTCACGCCGATGAGTCCTGACCAAGGCGGCCATCAGACGGAAGTTCTTTTCACTCATCGACATGTAAGTATGTCGGTTTCAATAGTTGAATATATATATTATGCGTAACGAGCGAGATAACTTCGAGGAATCGTTAAAATGATAAATCAAGGATAGAAACAGCCGGACTCACAATCCTGATAGCTTTTGGTTACATTAGGTATTATGTGACTTTTGTGATGCTGTCTGGGCCATCTGCTCAGCTGTTGGTGTCTTCAACAGCACAAGATCCCCCTTCTCTCCTCCCAGCTGTTTGCACGCTGCACGGGCATCCCCACTAAAGACCTGCGGGAGGCCGCGGTCGATCAAAAGTGGCAGCACACGTGTATGGAACAGTCGATGAGCTACTGAAGCACCCTGCATCCGGAAGAAAATCAACACAGACAGTCACAGGGAAGTAAAAAAGGGACCAAAGAGGTCAGTACGCACGAATTGGAAAAACACACCACCGACGACTGCGTTGACAGCGTCTCCTTGGATTTTGTACAAGCCGACGCTTTGTAGCATCTCCCGTTGATCAGCTTCCGCTTTGAGTAGGTTTGCTGAAATCGAAGGTGTCCACCGCATAGCACGTCCCAGTGCCCAATTCGAACCTACGACCTCTCCTAGTGTGTATGAGTTCAGGGTACGCGCTACTATTTCGTCAAGATCATGAGTCTTTTTCAAGGCAGAACTTGATTTCAACATTAACAGTAGGTACGCCTCCATGACTCTTCGTCCTAAACGGTTGTTAGTACGAATATGATGAGCTAAGACGGAGACGAAACAAACCCATGAAGGTGAATGCGCCATTGTGGCCGTAAATTGCGGACGGGTGACTTCCATGAGTGAGAATTCGCTTTGCAACTTCGACTGGGAAGTTTAGTTCGGGGAATAGATAATTGAGATGTGCTGCGAGTTGAGGTGCCGTGTCCTTCCATGTCGACCGAGGGCCATTCCAGCCATTCTCCTCCTCCTTCATCTGCTGGTCCTCTTGCGCTTCCACCGCCCTGCGTTCTCTCTTTTGCGACGTCACCTCCCGTCCCGGTCCGTCTTCCTCGTCCAAGTCATTCCTTCGTGGCCGGGTCCGATGAGATATCCGTTGAGGTGCGGACCTCGACTGCTCTTCTGGAAGCATCTTCATCGCTGCCACCGAGTATCTTCGCGCTACAGTACCTAGAATGTTCCTCGTTAGTACATAACCGTAACTGCAATTCTCGTGTGATACACGTCTGAAATGAATACCGACCTCGTGGTGGTAGAGAAGAGGATGTAGAGGCGACATTGAGCGAGCGAAGTGAAGAGCTTAGACTACGAAACGGACGAGACATTACTTGCGGACCAGCCCAGCCGTTTCTAACTTTTGGTGAAGCGTCTAGTTTCAATTCCAAGAAAAAAATCCAGTCACGTGAGCCATTTGTACTCAAGGGCCGGTCTTGTGAGTCTGCCATCAATGGTAGCTATTAACAAATAACCGCGCCCGTTTGCTAAGAGCGCTGGAATGATAAACAACAGCACTAGTACTTCTGTTCTGATATCAGTGTGCTATATTCATACTTACTATCTTCTTGAAGAATTCGCATTGTGGGGTATGTACTACCAATTTAATGCCCATTGGGTCCCTGAGACGAATCGAGGTCAATGGTCATTTATTTTGATTCCGCC